>WOVY01008534.1:0-14005 GCA_013436015.1 Rhipicephalus annulatus | reverse complement strand
AGAGTTTTTATTTTGGTGTGGTACACTTCACCAGTCTGGCGGCCTTGGTCTTGTATAGGTAGGTAGGTCTGTATCACTCTCAGGTAGCATTGGCCAGCTTGCTGCCTCTAGAACAGCGCCCATAGGTGCTCAGTGGGTGCCTCTGGCCGCTTAGCCAGAACTTGTCAAAGCTGATCTGGAAACCCACCACAGCTGACCCCCCCCCCCCTTCCAGCACAGTTTCCTCAAGCGCTCATGGACAGATGCTTCATTTAAACGTAAGCCCCCGACATACTACATAAGTTTTCTTATACCTCCGTTTGGATCAAACCTCCCTGGTGGTTCAACCCTGTGACAGGAGATTACGTTGCGGACGCAAGGTGTCCAAGTTGGGCTTGTCCCATCTGACTGCGGCGATGCAAAGTTGGCATGGCGTGCTATATAGTCTGCGGTAATCTGTAATAAAATAGGGCTGCTTAGCCCATCTGTGACCACCTTTTGAAGTCACCGCAGCCCATATAGCACATCATCTCACTTTGCGTCGCCGCAGTCCGGGAGTAGCTTACATACACTGTTGCGAACTTGCACAGGCGTGCAACTAAGTCATCTTTGTCTGCTCTGTGCAAAGGGTCACAGGCCTGGCCAACCGCTTGACCTCAACGGCTAGAATTGTGGACCTTATCAGCGATTATTACTTCATACGTGAAGCACACTTGCATGCGTATTTTTGACGCCCCAAACTGCTATGCTTCCGGGCATGCTTCCGAAAGAAAAAAAGAAGAAAGGTAACGGCACCGCCTCTTCTGTTGAGCGCCGCAAGCTATCGAAAAATTAACGACCACCAAGCAATTCTGGTTTACCTTACGCAAACAAAGGCGCAGCGAAAGTTTCTTTCACCGAGGAGGTGAGTGGGGTAAACATCCTCGTATTATATTCCTTTACCCGCTTGTGGGTATAATAAGCATGTATATCCCTCCACACACGAAATCAAGAAGATTTCGAGATGGATGGGTGTGGTTCAACTTCGAAGCCCCTGATAACCTGAATACTCATTGAAGACGACCGGGTCACCAGCGTCAAGGTGACTCTCGTGACAGCAAGACCATGGGCACTGACGGAAACTGTTCACGACGCACCACTCCCTTCCTCGTGATTACATGAAGTGAACAGTTTCGCCGCACCCACACATCTTCTCTTCCTCATTTTCATTGAATTCAGAACGGCTTACGACAGTCACTCACGCTCGCTTACAGGCTTCAATATGTGCGTGCTGCAGCTCAGTGATGTCATTCTTATGGAAAGAAGCAGCAAAGTGTGATAAACACCAAATAAAAGATCCGAAAGGATGCGAAATAATTCCATCAATAAGTTTTCTGATTCATAACAAAAATCATCTTGATGACAAGAAGAAACTGAACTAGTATATTGTTTTCTCTTCTGCAGCAGACGCTATGATATTTACATTCGCCGACCACATGCAGACTAAAATTGCTTGGAAGTGAGCTCGTTTCCAATAATGCAGCTAAAAAAATTGCTACACTGCGACATGGAAACACATACGAGAACAGGCGCTTCCATTCCGCAGGAGCACAGAAAAAAAGAAATGGCCTGGAAATACGGAGTAGCAAATAGAGTTTTTGCAGTGTATAGAGGTCCAGAGTAAAAATGCCTCCATTTTAATGCCTTTTTATGATTTTCTTATTTATTCAGCCACAAAGAGCGCACCACCACCACTCTCATCACCCTTCCTAGAAACTCTTTCTGTTTAGCCTCCATAAAGGCAGTAAGCAAGCGCCTGGAATCTAATAGACACTGTGGGTAATTTCACCGAATCGATGGTCATATTTAAAGCATGATGATATAACATTCTCTACTATGTACCCTTCTGTGCTTATGCTATCAGTACTGAGGTGCAAATAAACCATAGAAACAAGCCCAAAAGCTCCTTTGAAATATCTGAGTGACAGATCAAATATACATGTCACATAATTACTTGCTCATGTGGCTACCGTAGAGTGAGCGTAAAAAATTCCCAAGCATTTCCCCGAGGGTGAACATGGTTAAGTGCGATTGCACGGGGTGATGCTATGAGGGGTATTTATTAATTCGCACTATTATATTTATATTCACCCTATGGTGCCTTTATGGTGTAATGGTTCCTGGGAATCACAATTTGATCACACGGGAGAGTTTACGTTAACTCACTGGCGAATGCCAACGGATTTTAACTTTACTCCCCCTCATAGCATCACCCCGTGCATTCGCACTTAACAATGTTCACCCTCAGGGAAATGCTTGGGAGTTTTTATTACTGATGATGATGATTAAAGTGTAATTAATGAATTTCAGTCTTGTTTGTCATGAAGCATTTGTACACAGATACATTATATACGAAGTATTATTTATTTACACTTCACGACGCGTCCGGACGAGCAAAGTCCAGGGCTCGCACCCTCTCCCGCGTGGCACGTTCACTGGCTGGAACGGCTTCGGGAACGTCGACTCGCCGTTGACGATTGCGAGCGGTGTCTTGACGCCGGCCTTCATCGCCCTTCTCCGCCTGACGCTTGCGTTGTCGTTCCGCTTCTTGGGCCGCGTTCGCGGCTCGATGCTGACGCCTCATCTCGGCCTCGCGAGCGCGCAGTTCACCATCTGCTGCCACGCTTCGCCCGCTTGTCCTAGGCCTCGCGAGCGTGAAGTTCGGCATCCTCTGCACGCTTCGCCCGCTTGCACTCGGCCTCGCGAGCACGCAGATTCGGCATCCGCTGCACGCTTCGCCCGCTTACGTTCGGTCTCACGAGCCCTTCGTAGTGCTGCCTTGTCTTCCAACGTCGGCGAAACCACCGCGGTACAGTCACCTCCAACGACGGGTGCAGTGCTGGCATTCGGTTGTACTGCATTCGTTGTTGATGGTAGCGTTGCCTCCGGGACATCCATCGCACGACCCGCTCTCGACGGGAGACTGAGAGAGAAGGCGGGTGCGCGAGAGAGAGGGGTGCACGCGCAGCTGCAGCGAGCGAGGAGAGTGGAGGAGCGAGCGAAGGGGGAGGGAGTATAAGGCGCGTTACTGACACCGATATCAGCGTCGCGTCCGTGGCTTATTCGGTAGAGCGTCGCGCTGCGGCCCGCCAAGTCCTCTTTCTTTTAAAGATAGAGAGAAGACTGCGGACGCCGCCGACGGCGGTGGATGGTTTGGGGTCGCTTGTAAAGTGTATTCACACTTAAAATATTTTGCCCTTCCCGTATTGTACTTACTGAGGAGGCTGAACAACTTGAATATCATTGTATATTTTGTAGGTCTGAAACATCCCTAGGAGATTCAGAGGCTGGACAGCAGGACAGCGGTACAATAGAAGGAAAGAATCAGAACAAGTAAGTGTAAGTCAAGCATGGTATATATCTTTTACAACACTTGATCAGCCCATTTATTCAAAAACCAGCGATCACCCATGGGAAACTATCTACAAAATGCTTCGTTTATAATTTATTAGCAATTGCAACATACAAGTGTGACCTGCCTGCCTTTTTTTACAAAACGTTTAAAGTGACCCACTACCAACATTTCACTCATTTAGACATTTCAGCCATTTCACCCTTATAAGCACTTCACCCGTAACTGTCTATCAAGCAGCCTGCATGGGGGCGTTCTCATGGTCCATCTTCTAGAATTGGCATGTACCGAAATAGACATAGGATGGCGTGAGTGTTTGACGAACATATGGCAGGAAAAATTGGCAGATCCTACGTACAGTGGGAATTGATGATATGTGAAGCACGAACGAGAAATATTGATATGTCACTTTAAAATCAGCACACGGTTACGAGGCGGAGGTAAATGATGCCGTACATGACTTCTGCGTCATGATTATCATGTTTGGATGTGTTTTTTACTTTCGTCATCTATCACATCACGTAATATCAAATTTAGTATATGTGGAGCTTCAAAACCGCCACCAGCACGCTATGAGCATGGTATGTTTTCATGTTCCTACATGACACGCCTGTCAGGATTATCATGTTTGCACCAGTCATCTATTTCGTCATTCATTGACAACACGTAACACCAAATTCGGGATACGTGAAATTAGCAAAACGGCCGCGAGCGCATCATGAAGGGCCCCATATACCCCAAGTAGCGTTGACGCGTGCGCACGCTGGGCACCGCGACGCAACGTTAGCAAAATGTGAGAACTCTATAGTCAGACGCCAGGCACGACCAGCGTCCGTCAGCGTGGCCCGACGGCAACCGGTGCGAAATGCGACATGCTTCATTTCGCGCTGATGCGTTACCCAGACGACACTGTGCTTCTCTGTTTTCGTGACGGAGGGACGCCGGACGCGCTCAAACGCGCATGCGTCAAAGCAACGCAGTGCGCCGCGCGGCCTACGAGTAGGCGCGCCTTCTTAGCAGGCGCGCCTACGCGCGCCTGCTAAGAAATGCCTCGCATTTAAAATTGTGGGACCCTTACCACCATATTCTAGAACATCCCTTCACTCAAAGCTTCACCTTGACTTAAAAACGTCGATGGCAGCGCCGTCTCTTGGCAGACCAAGTCACTCTATATTGGCGATAATCTGTGGTGATTCTTGAGAAGCACCGAGTCCATTTCAATCGAGCAGCGGTGCAGTAAAGTGAAGGACGAAATTCGAGTCGGAAAACGTTTATGAATACGCGGGTCAAGCTTTTCCTTTAAGGGTTTAACGCGATTGCGATAACCTGTTAGTGCATACTTCAAACACTTACCGTATGAAATCGTTTCGAACTTTCTATTTATTGATTTACACATACTGTCAGCCCTTACATAGGGCTATTACAGCAGTGGAAAAAGAAGTACATGAAAACATAGCGATCCTTTTAAAAACAGAACACAGTTAACAAATGCAATCAGAAGTAACGAATTAGAGGACAAAAATGAAGTCATCAAGAAAAAACGCTACCAAAAAAACCGCAACCAAGAACTTAATCATTGAATGCACTAGAGCATGCAGAGACAAATAAAGATACATCACTTTAAGGGTCCTGTTGCATGTCTTTTGTAGTGTATTACCAGCTTTAAACAAAAAAGCCATTATGATAATCGCATGTTGTGACGCCCAAAGGAAATGTACGCTTGTACCACGCGTTATTACTGCAATATTTCATGTTGTATTGTGTAGCATGTATAAAAGACACACGTGTTTGTAAATCGTGTTATTTTCATAGCATTTCCAAGCAGAGGAAGCTATTTTCATTGCATTCAGTAGGAGACGCCTCGCCGTGTTATAGAAAGCCCGCTTTCCACGCAAACGACCCGGTATCGATCTCCACTCCGACCCAGAATTTTTATTATTTTATTTGCGTGTTTATAGATTTTTCGATCACTAAAAGATGATAATCTTCCGCCCACAATGAATGACGTCGATGCCGAAATTTCTGCGAAAGGAGGTTGTTAACTTTATCACGTTAATAACAGGTTGTCACATGAAATATGTGACATGTATGTCGCATACGTAACTAAACGTTTTTGAGAGAAGCTTTCAAGTTACAGGTTTCGGAGGTAATGGCATACCTGTAGTTTGAGCTAAGCTCGCTGCTAGCGAACAGCTAGAAGAGTGGGTGTCAACGAATTCTTGCAGCTAAGTACACTCAGAGATGTTTGGCGAGAGGAGCAGCACTGTAATACATATTCAGTGTAATAGCACCGAAGCATGACAAAAGACGACAGGGGACAATGACGAACGTTTTTTATTTATTTATTATTTAATAATTTTTTTATTTTCACTAAAACAGATACAATGGCGAAAATGGGGAGACGGCAAAAAAAGCTGCAGTTATTGCAGCTTGACTAAGCACCGTCCACCCTACGTCAGCAATGACAAGGTGAAAACAAAATACAATAAACGAAAGAACAAATATTATAAAGCAAGTAACAATACAAGCAGAAGGCTCTTGACTTTTCTTGTTTGTTGGCGCTATTACGCTACAGATCATGCAGTAACAACCTGCTAGACCCGGCAACCTTGTAGGCTAGACTATAGCTTGCAGAATTTTAGAAATTCCCGTGTAAAAATTTGTGCGCTGCTTTAAATTAACCTACTACCCACAAATGGGGTGTATTTTTTGTGTATAATACATTCATATTGTCTCACAGTTTTTGTGTGCAGTTATGTTACACTGCCTTGGATTTACGTAAATTGTGGAGCAGCTGCGGTGCATATTACCACACCATGGTCCATGATATGCGGGTGTGTGCTACGTGTGACTGTGGGACGTTATTTCATGGCGTACGCGACAGGCATGTCACGTTTTAAAGCGAAAGCTGTTATGAGATCATAACCTCTTTTTGGCGCTGTAGTTGTCCGCTGCAATCATCACCAGTGTCTGTAACCTCGATTGCATGAAAAAATTAAAGAAAAAACAAAATAAAAAGTCATAGCTTTGACAAAAAAATGAAGCAAAGAAAGCGATAACAACAAATTGGAATGACGTGCGCAAATGGAAAGAAGATCGAGACGCGCCCCACGTTTTTAACGCACGAATGATGCACGAAACATATACTCACAGGTACAAATAAACGCGAGTAAGCGCCTGAGTTGTCATTTCGCTGTTTGAAAAGCGCGCCCTTTTTGTGAACAGTGACTGGGCTACGAGTACAGTGATGATTGTGCACCCTGTAGCTGTAGAATTGTCCCGGTGTAAGCGCTAAGCTTACAATTGTCCCCACTAATTATAATTTCCATGCATTCATCCATCCACTGGTCCTTGGCAGATCAGCTCTGGGCTGTCCACCAAGCCCGCGAGGCGGCTGAGGAGCTTGGCATCTCAGTCCCCACGTGGGAGCTGCCCGCAACACAGTGATCTGTGTTTTGGAGGACCAAATAAAAGTTTATCAAATCCAATCCATCCACTGCGAGATAAGCGAGCGCTCGCGGAAGCGTTTTCTCTTCGTGGGGCAAAGTATGCGTGAAAGAGCACGCACCGCCATGTCGTGACACTCTGGCAACGCGCGCTAAAATGAAAGTTGAAATTTTTAAGCCTATACATAAACAGAAAATCATGACAAAAAATGGCAGATTCCACGCACAGTGGCAATCGATGGCATGCGAAGCACGAATGATGAAGGTTGATATGTCACTTTAAAATCAGCACAACGTTAGGAGGCGGAGATAAATTATGCCGTACATGACTTCCATGTCATGATTATTATGTTTGGACAGGTCATTTAACTTCGCCTTCCATTTACGACACCTGATACCAAAATTGGTATATGTGGAGCCAGCGAAACGGCCATGAGCGGGACATATACTCATGTTGTTACATGACACGCATATTATGATTATCATGTTTGCGCCAACTGGATACCTTCATGGTCCATTCGCGTCGCACAATACCGAACTTGGGATATGTGAAGCTAGCGAAACGGCGGAGAACGCATTATGAATGGTTTAATTACTCCGACATAACGCTGACGCGCGCACGCTGGGTGCAGCGACGCTGGCATCTATACTCTGATGCCACCGGCGTCCGTCAGCACGGTCCGGTGGCCACCGGCGCGAAATGCGGCCGCCGCCAACGTTACCCAGGCAGCACTGCGTCTGCCTCTCTTTGTGACGGAGAGACGCCGGGCGCGATCAAACGCGCATGCGCTAAGGCAACGCAGCGCGCAGCGCCTACTAGTATATGGCAGACTGATCGTTGCCTGGCGTGGCATCGCCGGCATGACGCAACGAAACGATCGCCGGGACGCACGCGAGCTGGTCACGTCTAAGTGTATTGGCGTCTTGAGTGTGGCATGTAGTCATGTTCTTGCATGACCCGCATCTCATGATTATCATGTTTCCACCAGTCGCATACCTTCGTCATCCATTGACGTCCCGTGATACTAAATTTGGCATATGTAAAGCTAGCAAAACGGATGTTATCGCATCTTGAGTGAGGCATGTAGTCATGTTGTTACATCACACGCATCTCATAAGTATCATGTTTGCAGCAGTCACATACCGTCATGATTTATTCACATCCCGTAATACCAAATTTGGTATATGCAAAGCTAGCGAAACGGCCGTGATTGCATCATGAGTATATCATGTAGTCGTGTTGTTACATGACACGCATGTCATAGTTTTCACGTTAGGGTCTCTCACTTGTGTTAGTCATGCAATGCAGTGATGTCATACCATACCAGTTTCGCAACATGTCATCTGAACGAAACCACCGCAAGAGCAGCAAGACCATGAAATGTAAATGCCACGTATTCATGACATATATCATGATTTTCATGCTGTGACTAGTCACTTATGCTCGTCCTACAGTCATGTTATGGGATACCGAATTTGGTATCGATAACATTATCGAAATGGCCAGGAGAGCTAAATGTCGTAGGCGGATAGATAGATAGATAGATAGATAGATAGATAGATAGATAGATAGATAGATAGATAGATAGATAGATAGAAACTACCAAAGTATGTTAATTCTTCAGAAATGCTCCGCATTTAATGCTTCACATGTTCATTGAATTAGCATTGCGAGGAACTGCTTCGTATTAAAAATTACGGCAGCAGCATATGATCACTGAATGCATCACACGACTTCGGTATTCGTAATACACGGGACATGCGATTTTTAAAAATCATCGTTAGTATTTATTTCCAAGAATGTACGCTTTCTTGTTACCGTGTTTTGATGAGAAAGGAATAATTTATAAGAGTCTGATTTATTACAGATCCTATAATATTTCGCTAAAAGCAGTCAGAGACGACCAGAATACCACGCTTTTTATTTCCTCTGAAGGTAAACGTATACTTTTCCTGTCAATGGACATTTTCTTACATATTTACACTATATGCATCAAAGAATAAGCATTAGCCATGGTACCACGTGGGTTAATGTGGGAGGCTTGATTGATTGATATGTGGGGTTTAACGTCCCAAAACCACCATATGATTATGAGAGACGCTGTAGTGGAGGGCTCCGGAAATTTCGACCACCTGGGGTTCTTTAACGTGCACCCAAATCTGAGCACACGGGCCTACATGATCTCCGCCTCCATCGGAAATGCAGCCGCCGCAGCCGGGATTCGAACTCGCGACCTGTGGGTCAGCAGCCGAGTACCTTAGCCTCTAGACCACTGCGGTGGGGCCAATGTGGGAGGCGTCATACATAACATTTTAGACTGATAATTAAAGCCCTATCACATGAAACGTGGTTAAGCATATTGTCACGTGCGTCACGTGCGTATTGTCACGCACGTCAAGCATATCGTCACTTCTGATCTTGTGCCAGTGAAAGATAAAAGGCATGGTAGACAGGTGATTCCCGTGGTATGATAAAAGCTGCGAACATAGCGTCGGCCGTCACTAATCTGGCTACCATTGGCACACGTCATTTTTACACATCAGCCATTGATAATCCCTGCGTTATCACTGGTGCTCGCGTAAGATCTCGAATAAGCGTGATTGTTTGCGTCATGCGCACACAATTAACAAAATAACATTAAAAATCTTACAACAATGCGCTCTGTTATTTGCCGAGCATTGCTAACAGTAGCGCGGATTAAACCCGAACACATCACAAAAAAAACGCGCCTGGCAATGCAAATGCTTATGCAGCGCAATTAGGAAATGCAATATGCACAATGTTTAAAGTAGTACGCCTAAATCATGTAGTCACTCTTGTGGGGCCCTTGCTAATATCCTTTGAAAAGTTAATTACGTCTCTTGGCGCACGGGTCTCGCGCAGAAGCCGCATTTCGGTTTCACAACTACCGAGCAGTAGGCGGCGTTGTGCTCGCGAGCATTGATCACCACCATCATCATTATGGTTAGATAAGTAGCGCCAGTAGTGGTGCCAAGTGGAAGACCTCGGTGAGGGCACAAGAAAGTTCAGCGAAGCTTTTTGGCGCGTATGGTTGTTTTTCGCGTGCGTCCCTGGTGCACGGCACCGCGGGCCATCTGCTGGAGCCCTTGGGGTGAGTCAAGCACTGGCGCTGCCTACTTGTGTGTGTTGTTATGCTTTAGAGTGTTGCGTAATTCTGCGTAAGGTTGTCTTAGCGTGGTTGATCACAATTGATGCTACAATAATTCGGCTTGCGATATCACCGTTCTAAATGTACATAAAAATTGGCCCCGTATCTGCATGTAATCTGCAAATACCGTCGAAAGATGGTAGTCTCGCGTGTGGAGAGAGTGAAGAAAACATTTATTTGATGTTCTCCGCAAGAACATCGGCGAATGGTATTCTGGAGGCGCTGCGTTAGAGTGCCTCGAGTGTGCAGCGGAGGCGTACGAACGCATTAAGTCACATGGCTCTGACACGGGTGTGCGCGCCCGTCTCAGAGTTGATAAGGTGTAGAACGCAAGGCGACGGGTAGGTGCCACCACCGTCTCGTCTTACCAAAGCATTGGAAACACTCGCCTTCTCGTGCAAGCGTTGCATGGTAAGCGCAGCGTGATAAGCACTACGGTCCTTAAAATTACTTATGCGTGCCTTTTCTAGTAAAAGACGCACATGCTGAATATATAGGTGTTGTTTTGGTGCCCCAGACATGCGCAATAATTGGTTTTTAATTGATGATTGCACAAGTAGGAACGCTAAATCTTGAGCCACATTAATGGGCGCTGCGGATGGGGTCACCGTTTCAAATACCTGGTGCCGTTAAGAGTGGATAAACAGACAAGTGTGCAGACAGACAGACAGATCAAAAATTTTGCGTCGAAGGTCCCCAAGAAAGACTATCGTCTTTAATGAACGTGTGTGTTGTTTGGCTTGTTCCGACCGCGTCTGCTGAGTCTGTTCACTCCGAGAGCAGGGCGTCTCTCTACATCAAGACCCCCACTGGCTGCCCAACATGGGGCTCTTGAAACATCAGACGAAACTTTTTGCGGTCTGAAACTGTCAATGTTTGAGCCGGGGAAGAGTAGGCTTGGGTGCCTAGGGGGACTTTCAATGCTTTTGTTGGCAGAGTGCTTTGTTGAGGGCGAGGACATTGGTTTTTGTGACGTGTTTGAACTTGCCGGCACAATGAGTTTTTATTTATTTTGCTGTTCGCAAGTGTTTTTTTTTTGTTGTTGCTGTTCTTGGTTTTCAAAAACGTTGAGTTAGAACGAGAGCCATGCGGTCTGCATCCTGGGTTGAGCAAAGCTTAGATCACGCGGATTGTAGGCCAAACTCGAAGCGAGTGAGTACGAAAGCATCGTGGGTGACCCGACCTTCTGTAAATAGCTTCTTCTATCTCTTTCGGGCTCAGGGAGTCGGGCGTCGTTGCTGTCTTGTCTTGCGATTCGACGTCGGGACGTCGTGACACAGTCCGGGATGATGGGCACCGTTCGCTAAGTAAGCTGCTGTGGATGGATGGAGAAATTGATATGGCTGTACCCTTTAAATCGGGTGGTGGCTAACGCCACCAAGCCTTAATACTTCGTGAACCACGAAACTAGATTTATTTCTTTTTTTCTTTAATTAGTGACGTTGAGGACTCGTACTTTGCAGTGAAGGGTTTAATTTTCACTCGTGCCTTGACTTTAGCCACCAATCAGATAATCTCCTTCTAGTTCATTCTACCCGCTTAGTCTATTTTGCCCTCCCTGTCCCTAATAACCAGTGCTTTGAAAAACTCTGCGCCATCATCCCAGAACTATAGGGCGAAGCCCTTCATAGAACATTATCAAGTGTTCGGCAGTTTGCTCCTCCTCTTCGCATACACTGAATACCGTGTCTACCACTTCGTATTTGGCCCGATATGTCTTTGTTCGCAATACTCCCGTCCTGGCCTCAAACAATAAAGAACTACCCCGAGTATTCTCATAGATCCTTTCCTTGGCAATTTTCTACTTGAAATTTCGATATATCTCTAGTGCGGACTTCTTAATCATATCAATTTCCACACGTCAGTCTCTGTTTCCTTCACTTTCTTCTTAACCGATAGTTCTTTTTGGTTTGGCCACCTGCTGTTTTCTAAGTATTTACCAGTCAATTTACTGGTTCGCTTCCTCCATTTTGTATCGACATTCTTCATGTACAAGAAGCTGAAAACCTTCCTAGTCCAACGCTCCTCCCCCATTTTTCTCGCTTCTCAAATTTTATCTTGCTGCTAGCTTCCCTGCCCTCAAAGGATGTCCATTCCATATCACCTTGTACTCCCTGATTTGGTGTATTTTCCGTGAGCTAATAAAGCAAGCCTACCTATTCCACGTTGCTTAATTTCTAATCTTGCTTGAACTTCTGATCTCATGCACAAGACCACATTGCCGAATGTCAGACCAGGAACCATGACCCATTCCGATATTCCCTTCACAACATCATACCTAGTGTGATTCACAGTGCCCTGTTTTTCGCTACCGCTGCATTCCTGTTACCTTTAGTCGTCCCGTATATTTCGTGTTCCCTTAGGTACTCGGTCCCATTGCTTATCCATACGCCCTGATATTTGTATTTATCTGTTATCTCTAGCGTGACCTCCTGTATTCTAAGCTCACTACCTTCATTGTCAATAAAAATGGCAGCATATCCACGGAGTGAATGATGGAGAGTGGGGCGAAGCATTTGTCCGTCCATGCGTCCGTCTGTGTGACGGTCCAGGCATCTGTTCGTGTGCCCGTCCCTGCGTTCGTTCATGCATCCGCCACTGCGTCCGTTCATGCGTCCATCCATGCATCTGTCTGTGTGTCCGTTCGTCCATTTATTCAACACTTCAAGTCCCACCATCTCGCATCTTTTTATCATATATTCCCCATATAGAACCACTGCCATTCAGTGGACATTCCAAGGACTAAACGAGAGTGGCACACGCACACTTTCTTACGGCTTGCGCTTCGGGTCTACTTCCCAACTTCAACCACCTTGACTTCATGGTATATACTAGTGCGCTGTATTCATGGCACTGCGGCCCAATGCTCGCTAGACCTTTCTAAAACCCAAGGAGGTTACGACCAGCGAGTATAACGTAGCAACCTTTTCCTGTCAGATAGTGCTCAATGTACATGCCAATGGCTGCTAATGGGGAATGAGGGACAGGAGATTTGGCTTTTACTTTCTTACGGCTTGCGCTTCGTATCAACTTCCCCACATTATAACGCCTCGAGTTCATCATGGCATATACTAGTTCATTGTATTCATGGCACTTGCGGCTCAACGCTCGCTTAAACCTTTCTAAAAACTAAAGAGGTTACACCCAGCGAGTATAATGTAGCAACCCTTTCTTGTCCGATAGTGCTCAATGTACATGCCAATGGCTGCTAATGGGGATCGCAGTGTGCGCGTTGACTAAAAGTCGAATGTTCCTGTCTCTTATACCCCATTAGCAGCCATTGGCATGTTCATTAAGCACTATTTCTATTGTTAAACAACGCACAGAAGAAATCTCTCACCGGGCACCATCTTGGAGGTCAAATGTTATACCTATTTCGGGTATGTGCCACTGGTGGTTACGTACTACGAGGGACGCACAAGCCACGCCATAAGGAGCTTCGCCCCTAAAATCTTGACTGCTGATTATTTCCTTACAGAATTTGAAATCTAACCTATCTTCCTCATTACCGCAGATGTCCACCAATCTCTGCAAATTTCCTTGTTGTCGGTTATTAGCACTATATCATCCTGCGTACAATGCTGGTAGTGCCTGTTCAATGAGTTTTCTTGTTTGACGAAATAGAGGTTGAAGTCAGGTCCACTTCCCTCTAATTTGGCCTCTAATCTTTGTAGGTACATCATCATGTGTGCGACTAGTGAGAGCGCCACCTTTCAGAGTTAATGTCTCCTCGCGGCTGCTTCTTCTAAGCCTAGGCTAGGTGCTGGGCGGATGCCGGTTGCTGTCAAGCTACTTATTAGGCTTAACGCTCTGCGAAGCCACCTGTCGCACGTGGCACAACTAGGTGGATTGTGGCATCGATGTTTTGCACTCTGCTTCTTTCACTTTTTGTTATCTTGCGGTGCACAAGTTAGAAAAAGTGACCGTTGTTTTATTTAGCTTGGCGTCTCGGCCGCCACCGATGTAATGGCTAGCAGTACTGAGCATCGTACCACGTGGGCGAGGAGCCCGAAGCTCCC
>WOVY01008533.1:0-13000 GCA_013436015.1 Rhipicephalus annulatus | reverse complement strand
CCTCACTCCATCGGCCACGCTAGCTAGGTTCCAGGCAGCTGCGGTGATGACATCCGTCGTCCCGTTGAAGCCTATTGATGCAGTCGGCCAGAGGGAGGCGTTAAAACTACGGGTAAAAAGCGGGAGTTCTGCCAAGGCGATTCTCTCGCTGTGAGCTGCTGCTGGAATAGGCGGGTCAATAACCGTTGATGTGACCCGTGCCCGCTGGAGAAGACGCTGATTGGGAATCATATCGGGAGTCGGCTTTTTCTGTCGACCACAGAACCGGGCTATATGCCCGGCAATACCGCAACAGTAGCACAAAGGGCCTTGGTGGTATGCATTGTACTCCTGAAAGGCATTGCGCTGACGTGGTTGTGGCATAGATACATCTTGCTCGGGTCGTGATAGGTGTTGGCTGGCTGGCGCGAGTAACTGAATGGTCTTCGTACCTCGGTAGCGGGGAGTTATTGCACTGTGGCCTCGTTGGTGAGGGGTGGCCTGTAGTTGTAGTCACGTACGCCTGCTGCTGCAATCGAAAGGAGATGGTGAGAGGGGGGCGGCTTGGATGCAGCTTCGTACGACGTCCCTGGAGAGTTTCAAGTAAGCTCTTCTCAAACAATCTCGCGTATTCTCGACGCGAGATCACACGGCGTGTATTTATCACCACTCGCCATGGTGGGTACACGGGGTAAGCGACCAATCTTGGGAGTGATACGTCGCATCTTCAAGGTCTCAATCGTGCGACTGTGGTTTATGACGTCGGTATCGTGCCAAGGATTTCTTCGCCGATGAAGAACTGATATACGTCCTCGGCAATGCCCTTCGACAGGTGGCTAACTTTGTCCTCCTCTGACATAGAAGAGTCGCGCACATCTCTCCCAGTATCTGAGCTCTCTGCAGTAACGTTTATTTTGCTTGCTTCCTTTTAGCTACGAAGTTTCCAAAGCACGCCCTTATTTTAAAGGCAAAGAGGCCACATGACGTGAGGGCATCCTCGTGGTTCTCGTACTACACGAGTGCTATGCCTATCAAGAAGAATACTAAATTGGTCAGCTGTGTCACCACGTCTCATTGGTAGTATATGCTCCCCGTTGGTAGTGTGCGAGCAAGGCACCCACATGCTCGCCAGATTCACCACCGAATGTATGAGGCGCTACCAGATCCTGGCGCAACTAGGGACCAGCAGTGCGCCAACCTGGCACTAGTGGTGCTGCGGAGACTGGTGGAAGGTCTGCAGCTGCAGGGTTCCAGTTTACTTCTTCGCCGTGAGACATCTCATCTGCCAGTGAAAAACGGGGTAGTCCAGAAAGGCGGCGGCTTCGTCGTAGATCAGGAAGAATCGTGTTGCTTGGTTGATTACTAAGCGCCTCAACCACAAAACTGTTAAGGTTGAACTGGGTTAATTTACAGAGTGAAAATAAGATTGGGCGACCCAAAGTAAACATGGACTCTTCAGGCCACACCATATAGCCTCGTCCATCTGTTCTTAATCACCGGCAGATATCACAGCCTGGCCTATACCACAGCAATATATTTAGAGTCATTTCATTATGAGTCGCTCGATAAGAATACTACAACACGGTTATCTTGCCTCCGCATGCTTTGCGGAATGTTAATTCGCAATGTACCAGGGTTCTGCCGAATTTTTAGATGCGATGCAGCTGTTTGATTAGCCTATGTAACGCTGTCCCTCTGTCCGCCCCTCTCCCCTCGCCGTAGATGTTCCAGCGGTGGCCAGTAGCTCACGCCCTCCTAGCAAAGCGCGTTGACGTCCCTCTCCTTTGCCTTCAGCACTCTCCGTGCATCAGCTCTCTCTTTCGCTTCACCCTTTCCACCACTCCCTAAGGTTGAGCCCACTCCTCACGAGGGCATTATCTTAACCACGCCAGCTCTAAGCCCTATCCTCACGTGAACATCATCTCACCCGCGCCAGCTTTCTCCATCTCTCGGCAAGCAGCCGCGAACTGGCGGATGCGCGCGGTGCGCGCGTCTTGAGAATCTCGCGGCGCCGATATTGTGGACCGCGTGCAACTGCTTGCCGCGCAATCACGCCGATGGTTGGGACACCATCGCGGCATGCTTCCTGCTAGTGTTTGCATACCTTTCCTGGCTGCCACCGCCGTTGCGAGGGTTACTGATGCCGAGTGTATTCATGAATGCCAACGTCAACACCATGAAGCGCGAGCCAGGAAAGCCAAACGCAAGCACTGGCAGTTGAAAACCAGCGACACCGAGGAGTTGAAAGCCAACGAAGCCCAGCGCAAGCGTCTTCAATGTGTTCCGCATCCCGAGTGTTACCGTTTCATAGAAACATTTACTCATGCAATTTTTGCTTCAAACCGTCCTTCTAGCACCGCTGGTGAGGCTCATTTCAACCAGACAAACGCCGTGCGCACCTCTGCTTTTTCGCGTCGCATCAGCGTTCTCTTCGGGGAGATGGACCATAATTTTTTAATGGAAGCTAATAAATAAACTTCGAACTTTGAACTATTAGGACAGAAGATGTACAACTGAATAATAATGAGGAATGGAGTCTGAAAGAGAACATATTTGAAGTTATTCCTCAGAGATTAAAGAGGGAAAAATTGGGAAAAGCAGAATTTATAAGCTCAATTTTTTTGAGCCTATAAAAAATTTCCGTAACGCATCAGCAATATTCCTGTCACTGTGGCCAATAGACAGAGCCCCCAAAAGGCAGTGCTTTTTCTGCATTGAGATCAAACCTCTGGAGACGGGAAACTGCTGGTAAAGATATATTGGCACAAGTTAGAGTATATATTACAGAAAATGAGATAGTGCTGAGTTGTCTTATGTACTCCACAAAAAGAAAAATTCGGAAAGATGCTAGACGGGCTCTGTGCAAATATAAACTTACATAGGGAGTGTTGCAGCGTAGTCTTGTGATTGCTACTTCGTCTGCACGCGACTCACATATTTCAGTACTGCAATGGTGATTGAAGTGCTGGAAACCTAATGGGTTCTTTAATGACAGCGCGGCAAATTCATAACCACTTGCTCCTAAATTTGGCACCTATAATGCATGAGCATGCCAGCAAAACCTCAACTGCTGATTCATTCAAAGGTGACATAGCTCAACCATCTTCCATTTTATTCACAGTTAAGCCCTTGTGCCCAGGTCGCAAAATAATTCGACTAAGTTTACATACAGTGCACTCAACTACTTAAAGTCATTCAAAACTTCCAAATCCTCAATTGCAGTTAGAGCCGATTGTACCAATAGCAATTTTCTCAAAATTATTTCTCAGCTTATTGATGCTGCTATAGGTGACGAAACGCTTGAATCATTGCTGAAAAATTTCCTGTAAAGATGAACAACAAATTTGGAAAGCGAAGAGAAAAGGACCAATCAAGGGTAGGAGAGAAAGCCTGAATTTCGCAACTTTCGTTACCTTGTGAAGCATTGGTCAGTGAGCCTCTTTTATTCGCGTATGTAATTATACTTTTATTCGCGTAATTTATACACAGCTATTTAGGTGGAACTTCACTACTTTCGAGTTGTTTTGAAAATTTTAACCCGTCTGTTTCCACTGGAGTTGTTACTATTACTTAATACACTTTAGCCGATAATGCGAAAGCTTATTGTTTCAAGACGGCTTTGTATATTCAAACGTTGAGGCGCGTGAAATCTTGGCCAATGTCCCCCAAAAGACAGGTCAGGATATAAAAAACTGTTTCTGAATACCTAACGGCAAAATCCTACAACTATTAAAATGACTGTACTTTTACGTTTACACCAGGTCGCAAGTGAAAGGAGCCTAGCTAGCCATATACAATTCTACAGTTGCTACATATTGTGGAAGACCAAAGTATATTTTTAAAGCTTTTCTCTCGAGGACTACAGGAGAACGAAGCTTATGAGGAAGAGCTCC
Organism: Rhipicephalus annulatus; assembly: GCA_013436015.1. NCBI lineage: Eukaryota > Metazoa > Arthropoda > Arachnida > Ixodida > Ixodidae > Rhipicephalus > Rhipicephalus annulatus. The sequence goes on along the minus strand of WOVY01008533.1, from coordinate 9,128 downwards.
CGTGTACACAAGATACACCTGAATTTAAGACTTGGGCGAACATATAAGGAGTGAGAGCTTCTTATTTACTTCCTTGTCGTATCTGCTCCGCCTTTCATAACCCCAGGGCAGCTTCATTTCTCTGTCCTTTTGTATCTGTGCATGCAAGTCAAATAATAATAATAATAATAATAATAATAATAATAATAATAATAATAGTAATAATAATAATAATAAGTAATAATAATAATAATAATAATAATAATAATAATAATAATAATAATAATAATAATAATAATAATAATAATAGTTATAATAATAATAATATTTTATCATGATATTATTCTTATAATATTAATATTATTTTACTAACCAAAGTGGTCCCCGCTTACACCTATGATTTTGGTGTGCTTAACTAAACAGGCATAGAAAAAAGACGACCTCCTGCAGAATTGTGTATTGAAAACGACCACAGATTCTTCATTCTGAGATATCAGCCATAAACAACGGTTTACCTGTGCCCACTGGACAATAGTGCAACTGTTCACGAAGGCGCTAATATGCACTTGTATACTACAGTGCTTCTCATGGAAAGACATCGGCTGAGGTTCAAACAATAATCAGTTCATCTTGGTTGACAAAGCAAACATGGGCCGACAACGAAGAATAGAAAAGACAGGGCAGGCCCTGACACGTTCCCATGCTACGAGGCCAGTATGTTTCTTATTCTTCGTCCCACTCTCGTGTGCGCTGTATCCAAGATGAACGCATACCATCACGTTGAAGATTTCATTCGATAAATAGATGATTTATTAAGAAGAATACGGCGAATGTGGGTAATTGATCAAAGGCTAAATTTAGTAAAGATTAACAATTATTGGACTACAATTAGAGTCAGCTATACCTATGCACTAGTTGGTTGTGCATCTGCTACATGCCGTTCAATCTATTTAGCCAGTGAACCCAGCCACTGTGGTCTAGTGGCTAAGGTGCTTGGATTCTGATCCGCAGGTCACGTGATTAAATCACTACTGCACCGGCTGCATTTTAATGAAGGCGAAATTGCTGTAGGCCCGTGTGCTTAGATTTGGGTGCACGTTAAGAACCCCAGGTGGTAGAAAAGTCCGAACTCCTCCATTGTGGCGTCTCAATCATGAGTGGTTTTGGGAAGTTAAACCTCAACATATAATTGTGAACAACTTATGGAATGTGTGCGTGTTGCGAATTTGTTGAAGCAGATAGCTTCCAACGCTCTTGAAGAACTTCGAGTGCGGGGTGAGTGCAAGTCTGAATTCATTCATTAAAATTATGCCTCACCGCGGTGGTCTTGTTACTAAGGTACTCGGCTGTTGACCCGCAGGTCACGGGATCGAATGCCGACTGCGGTGGCTGTATTTCCGATGGAGGCGGCAATGTTGTAGGCCCGTGTGCTCAGATTTAGATGCACGTGAAAGAACCCCTGGTAATAAAGCTTTCCGGAGCTCTCCACTACGGCGTCTCTCATAATCATATGGTGGTTTTTGGACGTTAGACCCCACATATCAATCTGTTATCAAAACTATGGTAAACTTACCCTGGTGAGTGAATAGCGCCTGTTTGTGGAAAACCCAGACGGAGAACAGAGGTATGGGTCTAACAAGGAAGCGTTTTTGTGGTAAATGCTGCGATTGAACCAAACTCTGTGCTCGATTTAGACCTGGGCGACTTGCAAATAGTAGTGCAAGGGCTTTTGAAAGCAATAAAATTTAAACTAATTCCAAAGTTGCACAGCCTTTTGAAGAGGACGAGACACCATCGAATGTGTCCCCAACGACGACTCAGAGGATGTTGAAGGATCTTGGGCTCAAGTACCAGATACGTTCTCACAACGTACTTGACTAGAAGTCACGCACATTTTTCAGTGGAGATACCCATGCACGCGGTAGCTGGGACTCAACATTTATTTCGGTACGAGAACAATCAGACGTAAATGCCTTCAAGTTGCTTGCACCCATGTTTAGTCATTGTACGGTGGGTATAGGCAGTTAATTTTCAACATTCTCTGGTGAGCATATCCACATTAAAGAAAGGATAATCTACTGCTTTGTAGTAAAACCAAGCTTCGGACAGATCAATTGGTTCAACGGCCGAATGAAACATTTTTGTAAAAAGTTGCATCATACGTATACAACAATCGTCAAACAGCTTTGCGTATCCGAATAAACGATGAAATCGCCTTGTCTTCCTGTATTCTGCAAATGCTCATGAAGTGTACTCTGTATTACCAGCTTTCAAAAACAATAGTGCTATTTCAGTTTTTCACCTAAAATTGTTGTAGTTAGGTAGGTAGGTAGGTAGGTAGGTAGGTAGGTAGGTAAGTTGGTAGGTAGGTAGGCAGGCAGGTAGGTGGGTAGGTAGATAGGTAAGTAGGTAGGTAAGTAGTTAGGTAGGTAGGTAGGTAGCTAGGTAGGTGGGTAGGGAGGTAGGTACGTAGGAAGGTAGCTAAGTAGATCCGTTGGTCGATCGGTTGGTTGGTTGGATGGTTACAAGAAGGGCCAATAAATAATAGACAAATTGAGGGAAACTCCTTCTGAACGAATGTCGGCCGTTTCGAAAATAAACAAGATATGTCAAACAAGGGCGAAGCGCACCACAAAAACTTTAAGTTGATCTTTTTCACGCAGATGGTGCCACATATCAAATTCAAGTAAGTCAGAGGCGCGTGAAAATACAGTTATGTTGTAAGCTTTTTCATGATTGGCTAAGGAAACCTGTACTTTAGAGAATGCCGTCATCAGCACTGGAAACGGAAGTAGAACACTGCTTCGCCATTGTATCCAAATGTTCTCAATGGTTTGGAAGTGTATACGTTAGATAGATAACTGCTGTACAAGAATACACTCTAAGGGAAAAGAGTGTTAAAGGGTGTGTTGTTCACCCTTTTGGGGACTAATGGGGCTGCCACAACCATTATTCCTTTTAAGGACTTACTGCACCGGGTCTAACAGTTAATCCCCCAAATGACTAACATAGAGTACTCACATTTACACTTTATTGAGTAACCGTTAGTCTCACAGTCCTCCCCAAACGACTAAACATTTAGTCCTCATATTTGCACCTTATAGAACAACTGTCAATTTCCACATTCACACCTTACCGGGCAACCGTTAGTCCTTACAGTTGCACGTTGCGAGATGAACGGTTGATCCACTCAAATACTCCAATCGGATGAACTTTTTGTCCCACAATACAACATTGTTTTTTTGTTTATTTTCCCGCCCGGCTGAATACTTTTTTCGCCTGTTTTTTTGCGCAATGACCAACGAATTCCGCCAAAAAGAACACGCAAAACAGTAGTTAGCCATTTATGTGTAACTGCTTTCACAGTCTCGGCAACAACGAAAGACAAAAGTGAGACATCGAAATCTTGTATTTTTCTACATACACATGAAGTTTCCCCATTATTTTGGGTGAATTCATGGTGTACAAGACCAGCCTCGTTGTCCAATCTTGTTCACTCCTTGAGGAGCTCCTCCGACTGAAGCGATAGATGACAGGCATTGCAGACGCCAGCGCATGCAGACTTCTGTCTGTTGTGTTCCCACGGCTGCACGCACAATATTATAGTAAAAGTAGTTAGGCACACGTCTCAGAATGTGAACATACACGCATATGAAAAGTACGTGCACGTTAATAGAAAAACAAGCATTAAAATTCGACACACAAATAACTTTACCTTCACATCTCGCACAGTCCTTCTGAAGCTGCTCTGGCGAAAAAGATGAATGATGGGCATCGCAGACGCCAGCGAACAGTCTTCAGCACGGTGTGTGGCCACGGCTGCACAAGAAGTATGTCAAATAGTGAGTCACACGTGTCAAAAGGATGAATACAAATGCATATGAGAAATACGTGCAAGGGAAAATGAAAACATAGATGAGATATGACATGCTAATAATTTCACCATGATGTCACATATCGTCAAAGACTTATTTCGATCCCCGTAGCGCAACACCTTAGGAGCGGCGGCCACAGTCACAACTCCGCGAACCACCGTGCCGCTAACAAGTCAGCGAGTCCTAAGCGAGTGACGCCGTTCAGCTCGAGCAAGTGAACGTGAGACCAAACACAGCACAGCACGCGGAGTGTCTGCCGCCAGCGAACTTCGAACAGGAGAGCGAGCGTATGCTTGGCCGCCGCCACGAACCGCACCGAGCTGGTTTGGAGCTAGCGCTCAAGAAATTGACGGTAATGCGGCCCTTTTCCACAAACTCGAGCGAGTGCAGCGCGCAAACGCGAGTCCGCCGCCGCGGCCAATGGACTGCGCCGAGCTGCTTGCGACCGACTGACGGGGAAGCTAACTGTAGTGGCGACCAATTTTCAGTGAGTTTCCGACGCTAGCGAATGCAAAGCCAGCCCGTGCTGGTGCACTTACAGCGCGCGACATACTACAACCAAGCTCTTTACGAGAACCTGCAACGTGTTTTCGACGACTCGCAACATTGCGACGACTTCTCAGCCCAATATAAGCAAGTACGTTCTGTTCGAAGCTGAATGACTGGTGCAAGGCGAACAGCCTTAAATTGAATGAAGCCAAAACTAAGTGTGTTTTATATCGTGCTCGCGGCGCACTAGCTGTAGTACCTCAGCAGCTTGTACTAGGTCCATTCACTGTTCGCATTGAAAAATGCGTTAAAATACTTGGCAGCATCTCCAACGAGCACATGTCATGGAATGACCAGGTAAACGCAGTTACGCTGAAATTGGCTAAGACTGTAGGACTAATTAGCCGTCATCGACACATACTACCAGCTAAAATAAAGAGAATACTTTACGATGCGCTTTTTGATTCCCACCTATGTTACTGCTTCCTGGTATGGGGTAAGACTACAGCCCTTAATATGTCAAAACTGAGCGTGTTACAAAAGAAAATGGTTCGACCTATATCAAATCCTCCCTTTCTAGAACACAACGCCCCTCTTTTCAAACAGCATCAAATCGTGAAATATCAGATCTATATACTTACAAATTGCTTTGCTGCTACAAAAGGCAGCACTCGGGAAATAGGACACACTTCTTAAACTCGGGAACCTTACACAAAACACAATTGCTTATCATGTCCGATAGCCCCGCCGCGGTGGTCTAGTGGCTAAGGTACTCGGCTGCTGACCCGCAGGGCGCGGGTTCGAATCCCGGCTGCGGCGGCTGCATTTCCGATGGAGGCGGAAATGTTGTAGGCCCGTGTGCTCAGATTTGGGTGCACGTTAAAGAACCCGAGGTGGTCTAAATTTCCGGAGCCCTCCACTACGGCGTCTATCATAATCATATGGTGGTTTTGGGACGTTAAACCCCACATATCAATCAATCATGTCCGATATCAACCGCCTTGGCACGTTCCATTCTCACGTACACACTATGGAACACAACGTACCCGACACATCCTCCCAACAACATTGAACTATTTCGAAATGCAAGGAACAGATGTTTTATTTCACACAAAAAAAAGAAATTCGAAGTATGTTCACATAACAAACTTGCCTTTTCCAAAATTGGAGTATACACGTGTTTCGCAAGTTATTTTGTTTTCCTTTTTCGTTCCTTCATTATTCATATGATATATATATATATATATATATATATATATATATATATATATATATGAATCTCATGCGCATGCATATAAGTATATAACTGCGCATTGTACATATTAATGTACTTGAAGTGCCTAATATATTTCTTTCCATTATTGTTTTTTCTTCTTCTCTGGCTTTGTTTTACTTATTGTGTTGTTTTTTGTCTTTGTTTTTTTTCGATTTTTTTCTGTTTTCCTCGTTACTTATCTTTAGCAAGTGTATCATTAGGTATATTTCACCTTGAAGTGCACTTGCGCCTGTAGTGAATGCACTATGACATCAATTTGAAACTGTTTAGCGACTATTATTATGCATTTTCCCCCCCACATTTATCAGGTGCTGTACACTGTCGTTTCGCCAACGATGGGTGGCTGGGGCTTTGTCAAGCTGTCCTTGGACAGCTTTTTTCCCGGCCACCTTTTTTTTCACCGTAAATGGTTTTGTTTTTGGTGAAAATAAAGTTCTTTGAGTTATTGATTGATTGGTTGATTGATTGATTGATATCGTCAGCACGGAGCTCATCGCGTTGGTGAAGACAGGTGAGCACTCAATGAGCGAGCACACGGGAAGCCGACGGCAATGGTGGCCAATTCCCAGGCAGTCGCAAAGCACAGGCAAACGCAGACGCCGAAGCTGACCTTCGCGATGCATTTCTTGCTTGCGATATACAACACGACCGAGCACGTTGCCGGCAAGCACAATCCGTATCGCACAAGCGACAAGTATAGTAGAATAAAGAGTAATAACCCACTTGCCTCAGCATCCAGCGCTGTTTTCTGCCCTGAATTGGACTGAAGTATACATCCAACAGGCCTGTTCTTCTCGGCAGCCATATTGGCCTTCCCAACTGTTGCTGTCGTGTGCTGGTCGTGACTATCTTGAAGCCAGAAATATACAGCGCGGCGTGGTGACGTGTCCAGGCTTGCTCCAGAGTTCATGATTGATTGATTGATATGTGGGGTTTAACGTCCCAAAAGCACTATATGATTATGAGAGACGCCGTAGTGGAGGACTCCGGAAATTTAGACCACCTGGGGTTCTTTAACGTGCACCCAAATCTGAGCACACGGGCCTACAACATTTCCGCCTCCATCGGAAATGCAGCCGCCGCTGCCGGGATTCGAACCCGCGCCCTGCGGGTCAGCAGCCGAGTACCTTAGCCACTAGACCACCGCGGCGGGGCCAGAGTTCATGGGTGCAGCGACATGCTAAAGTAGCAGCCCACGTTCATCCAGGCGTACACACACTCACCACGTCGTAGTTCTTAGATCGCCAAATCTAGGCGGCCGTAATCAAGCACTCCGAGTGCGCCGCTGCGCAACCGCCGCCGGCAAAATACGAAGCGCGCGGCTTCACTGTGTATTTTGCCGCCGGCAAAATTCAGAAGGAAGCTGCACGCTTCCCTCTGTGGTTGCTCTTTAACGGTCTATTCGTTTATCGTGTGCGCCTATTGGGCCTCCGTTACTCCTTTTTCAGGTAATTTTGCCTTATAGTGTACAAATTTGATGCACATAATCTGCTAGGGTTCTGTACACTACGGCAGTTTCGTTGTTAAGGCTGCCTGGTCTCTACAAGTTGTAATACAATACCTTGTCAGAAATACCTCTCTACCACATTGTTAACGTAACTAGTTCGCTATTATTCACTCGTACTTTTTTGGTGTTTTGGGTGTCTGACGCAGCAAACATTGTACAGAAGAAGCTGAGTAGAAAAAGTCATAAATTTTTCACAGAAATATTCTGCAACCCAACAATCTAAGTGAGAGATGGGGAGCGTGAAGTATGCAAGGCCGAGAAAGGAGGTAAGTGGTAGTAGTAGAGAATTGCGTATCGAAGATGACGAAGAAAGCTACAGACGCGCACGAAAGGGCATAAGTATGTGCACCAAGAAGCAACTGAATCCGTAAATATGAGCCGTAAACAAAGGTGGAATCTCGATAAGCTGGCATTGTTTGCTTAGCTACAGTCGAAGAAGGTCGCACCGAATACTTTTTAGTTCGAGTGGGAGCAGCAGGAATTCAATTCCGGAGACCATGACGCTGTCACTCCGTGTCGGTGCGTCGTCGAACTCGACACACTTTCAAGCAATGCTCCTTGCAGATGCGGCAGCCTCTTGCGTCAGTTCCAGATGTGTCAGCAGCAGTCCCCCCTTTAAAGGTCATTCAACGAAAATCGCCTGCACCTCGTCGCCATCACAAGCAGAGGCCAAGCGCAAACTTAATCGACAAAGGCGGCCTGCCACGTGAGCGAAGAGGACCGGTAAAATGTTTACGGAAGCACGGATGGCTGTTATGCATCAGAACGATATTGTCAACAAGAGCGTAGGCAACTTCTGTCTTGGGTGCAACACAACAGGGGTCTACTTTCAGGAAACAGCGATTGACGACAGCAATCAAAAGATTTTCATGAGTGTTATAGCTAGCTAAAAGCATTTGCCTAAAACCGTTCAATTGCCTAAAGTTGTCTAAAACCGTTCAAGCACCTAAAATTTAGTGAAAGAGTAGTGAAGCAGGACAATGTTTTTATAATAGTGACCCCTAAGGCAGATGAATTATGTAATGCGCGTAGAGTTAGCATGAAGTTCTTAACTGACTCTAAATGTGAAGGCGCCACTGAGGACCTGATGCATCGTTCACACCATTACTTACCTTGCATAGTTGATGAAATACTTGTAACACATGTCGCCGCAGTAAGCTCAGATGCAAAGATATCAAACAGATCTAACACCTTTTCATAAAAACGTTGTAGCGAAGGAGCTGTTTCAGCTAGTAGACATTTGCTCATTGTTAATATTGAACTTTCTGTGCACTAAGACACAAGGAGAACAAGAGAAAGACAAATTTGGGGCTGCCTCGTGATTTTTTTATTTGTATTTTAGTTAGCGCGTCCCAGTTTTTTCACATCAATATGTGCAAGATGTACGCATGGTAAAGTGAGTGAATTTTCGCCCATTTTTCTCTATGGTCGTAGCCTCACCTGTGTCACACTTTAGACTACAAGGGCGAAGGCGCGTCTTCAATAATAAAGGAACAATTAGAGGTCATGTGCATTCTTAAATTATGGTTGTTCAATCAAATAATGAAATCAAATGCTGGCTAGTGATTCACAGATACAACAACGCAGCGTTAAAACTGGCCTTCACTTGCACCAGTAGAAATTCTCGCCATCCACTAAGAAAAGCATTATTATTTGGAAAAATCATAAAAATGAGGCTATTAGGGGTACATGCCATGGGGTAATAAAAATTGGTCTACGCAGCTGAAGGCATTACGTAATGGAAACGCAACAATGGAAGTGGTGAAAATCGGACGTAAGTTCCACATTTAAACAACTATTTATTTCTATACTTGTTTAGGTATTCATTCATTACATAGTAGTCTTTAGTGCTGCATTACAGGAGCGGGACTGAACTGCAGTGTTTGACATTAGTCTGTTGAGTCTTCACAAAAAACTCTTTAAGTGCAATAAGAATATTCGCCGCATATTCGCCGTAAGGATGGTAAGCTGTCTGTGAATTTATGTCTGAGGAAGCACATTT
>WOVY01008532.1:0-11495 GCA_013436015.1 Rhipicephalus annulatus | reverse complement strand
TTCGCAAGCTCCACATATACCAAACTGGGGTGTTACGTGACATTGTTGGATGAAGAAATATATGACTGGTGCAAACTTGATAATCCTGACACGCGCGTTTTACGTAGGAACATGAAACATAAGCCCTCATAGCGTGCTCACGGCCGTTTAGCTAGCTTACATATACAAAACTTGGTATTACGTGACGTGAATAGATTAAGAAGGTAAACGACGCATCGAAACATGATAATCGTGACACGTCAGTCGTGTACAGCATCACTTTACCTTCACCTCGTACGTTGTTCTGGTTTTTAAAGTGACATATCAATCTTTCTCATTCGTGCTTCGCATATCATCGATTCCCACTCTACGTGGGATCTGCCAATTTGTTTCAAATGCAGGCACTCTTTAGGGGGCCACGCTGTCGTATGATGTCGTTGTCTTTTGGTGTAGCACAGACAAACCTACATATCACAGCTGACTCAAGCATGCTGAGCGTGTACTCGTGTCTCTTGTATCTTGTTCTTCGAAAAGACTGATGATGATACAAAGTGCGGCCATTGCTACTGTGGCTATGGAAACACGACAACACAAGCCTTGTATAAATTTAAAAGAGGAAGCGAGCGTGAATTAGAAAGAGAAAGAGAAAAAGGAAAAGAAAAACAGCAGAAAAATCAAAATTAGAGAAAATAACGACAACAAAGCACAAAAACGCTGGAAAAGAGAACAAGAAATAAAGATACGAGAAAGACAAGATAAAACCGCAGAGAAAGAAACAAAGGCTGCCCTGCTCTGCGCTTTTCTTTGTGCTCTGGAACCAGAAGGACGAAGTTATTTTTTTTTCTAAAATCAAGTTCCGTAATCTAGTTTCTGAGACGCCGAGTTTTCATGTTGCGTATACTTCAACATTTATTTGTCATTTACAATTCACGTACTTGACGACCTGTGCGATATACAAGCTCAAAAACGCAGAACCCATTTATGGTACTACTTTCCGGGTGCATGTTTCTATACTCGGTTGTATAAAAAGCTGTCACATTGCCACAGGTCGGCACACTCACTCATGAGTCGAGACTCAGATTTAGGCGTGATTTTGAGTCCGAGTGAGTCTACTTGAGAAAAAAGTTTTACGAGTCTGATCTCGAGTGAGCCCGGTTAAGTCATACTCTTGTGAGTCTGAGTCCGAGCGAGTTTGGCTGGAGAAAAATTGCGTGAGTCAGAGGTCCGAGCGAGTCCATTTATTCTGTCGACCTATGCATTTTACAACTAGACAAACGTACCTTCAAATTATGTAACAATGCTTCCGCAACATGACGCGTACATATGAAATGGAAATTTATGTATTGTATAAACCTTTTAGCAAATTGAGTGCTTTATTCCAGTAGAATAAGAGAAGGTTTTCGACGTCCATTTGTACTCTTTGTGAGAAGGCATTCACTGCTTGCGTGAAGATGTCATCATTTCAACAAGCTGATGCAGTGTATGAAAAATTTCGACAAGAGGACATGTTTTGTCAAGACAGTTACTATCTTGACGAAGACGAGTCTACTTGCCGAAACGTTGGCTATGGTGCATTCCCAGTACAAGGATGAAGAATTTTGAATCATTATATATTAATTAAACAATTTACGGTGTTATACAGTCAACTTCAAAAATTGTGAATTTTTTTCAAACATGAGTTATTTAGTTTTAATCAAAAATGATTGGTTACAACCTAGTTTATCAATTTATTCAGTGTAACTTCAATTACCACACTTTAAATATGCACTAACTCCTTTTCGACGGAGCTTTGACAAGATCACTACCTACTCGGAGGCCTTAAATTTGATGCATTTTGTGTGATACAGTGGATATTTTCTCATTGTAAAATAAGAAGTTATCATAATTTAAATTGAATACGCTAGATGGTGTCCCTCTTCCAGTGTCATTTGCTTCCAATCTAAACAGAAGTTTGCCATCTGTTCTCCTTCAAGTGGACATTACAGGTTTACTGACGCTCCTGCTTGCTTTCTTTGGCAGGCCACAAGCGGACCAAATGCAACACCCGCGAGGAACAAGCGTGCGCCAGAATAGGAAAAGGATGCGAGTTGATCGACGAAAAGGCAGTGTGTGTGGGTAAGATGTCACGCAATTAACTTTGTGGCAGGTTACAAGAGAGCATGAAATTGGAGTTGATGGCTGTTCGTGGTTTTCTTTTGCGCCTATGGCTGAGGAACGAGTTTTCACGCCACGCGCTGGTGCGTTGGAACGCGTACGTGTGGCAGCGGCTTTTGAATTTTTATCATGGTAAAAGCCTGTCGAGTTCGTTACAGTTGAATCGTTCCTCATATCTTTGTGCGAATCTCCTTGCATTAGCGCCGTGCGCTCTGTGCTTTTCCGATAAAGAACGGTGAATTCCTCGCTATTTGTTCACAAAGTTTCTTCTGCTCTGTTTGATTTCATACAAACAAAAGCAGGGTAGCTAGAACCTGCATAGGTGAATAATGTTCAGATAAATAATCAATATCCCTCTCATTTCGCTTCGTACGGAAGAAGCGTACAAAATGCAACGAGGAAGAGAAGAAATTATGCAGAAATATGACACAAAACTGCGAGTTAGTCGACGGCGCAGCACTCTGCGTAACTGGCAAGTGACTTCTTCATCGTCGTCAGCATCATTTGCTCGTTTCCGTAACCCAAAAAGCGCAGCAGCAAGAGTTCCGGCCAACGCCACGTGCGGTAGACGTGACCTGAGTAAAATTGTAACACGTCACGTCATACTACCGCTGAAATTTTAATAAGAGAGAATGGTTTTGCTAGCGCTCCCTAAACAGAAGCATAGACATCATGCAAAATTACGGCTATCTGTCGGCTGGTCGTGTGCATAGGCTAAGCTCAGTACCCACAGTCCGCGTGTGTCTATGTATACGTATACGTTGTGAAGATAGGTTTGCACAAGGCTTACCTACTAAGCGATACCCTGTAGGGATGCGACGTCCTCCACTGCCGCTGCGTGAAACGACCCTGCGGCTGGGTTCATCGTTTTCTCTGACACGGTGCAGAAACAACGCACAAGGCAGGATAACAACAATAACGGGTTTATTAACCCAAAGTGCAGTACAGTGCGACACTCACGGGCTTGCAGGCCGTATAGGGAACTCCGCAAGACCGAGCAAGTACGCTTGCCTAGGGCGCGATGACTCCCGCACAAGGGGCGAAGTCAAACGCACAAACGAGAAGCCGCCTTCTAAGCAGCGCGTCAACCCCTCGTCGAGGCCTGAGAGCGTCGGGCGCAACATAGCTCGTAGGAGGGGAGGGGGTCACGCGCGCCCCATCCGACGCCAGCGTAGCTCCCGCCGACTTGTTCGCCCTCCACGGTCTCCTGACACCGTGCAGCTCTCGCATTGTGGTGCCCCGCCCTTGGACTGCTTGGACCGGATCCCCACTTTCCTATCTCATTCTATTTTCGTCGCTTGCCTCTCTATTTCTTCATCTATTTCCTTCTATTCTTTTTATTCCTCCTTACCCCCACCCCTACAAGGCAGTATGCCGTATCGCCTATCGGCAGACAGAAATTAGGTGCCTTCTTCCTCTTCCTTACGAACCACTAACCAAGCAACGTAGGCCCTCGGAGAATTTCGAACTGGACGGTCGTGCCCTCACGATCTCCGACGCCAGCGTAGCTCCCGCCGACTGGTTCACCCTCCGTGGTCTCCTGACGCCATGCAGCTCTCGCATTGTGGTGCCCGCCCATGGACTGCTTCGACCGGATCCCCACTTTCGTATCTCCTTCTATTTTCCGTCGCTTGCCTCTCTATTTCTTCATCTATTTCCTTCTTTTCTTTTTATCTCTCCTTACCCCCCACCCCTACAAGGCACTGCGCTGTGTCGCCTTTAGGCGAACAGAAATTAGGTGCCTTCTTTCTCTTCCTTACGAACCACTAACCAACCAACGTAGGCCCTCAGAAGATTTTAAGCTGCACGGTCGTGCCCTCGCGATCTCCGACGCCAGCGTAGCTCCCGCCGACTGGTTCGCCCTCCGCGGTCTCCTGACGCCATGCAGCTCTCGCATTGTGGTGCCCCGCCCTTAAACTGCTTCAACCGAATCCCCACTTTCCTATCTCCTTCTATTTTCTGTCGCTTGCCTCTCTATTCTTCATCTATTTCCTTCCATTCTTTTCATCCCTCCTACCCCCCACCCCTATAAGGCACTGCGCCGTGTCGCCCCTAAGAAAGACAGAAATTTGGTACCTTTTCCTCTTCCTTACAACCACTACCACCCAGGCCCGCAAAGGGTAGCGTGCCCGGACATGCCAACGCAGGACGGAGCCGAAGCTTGACTCGCCCAGACCAAGTTGCGCCCCGGCAGCATCTTGGCGAATGCCGGTGATTATACGCGCCCGGGCTACGCGGTCGGTGCGCGCGCGGCAGCTGGGGAACGAAGCGCCTGGTAGTGGGGCGCTCTCGATTCCCACAACGTGTACATAGACATAGACGTATACATAGGCGAAACATGGGAGATGCCTTTGTCCTGCAGTTGACGTAGTCATGATCATGATGACGATGAAACAAGGCGTATCGACGTGAGGCGCGTAGTGCATTGGCTGATATTCGCAGTGCCGACGTATTGCTGTGTCCCTTGCTGCACACAAAAGAGAAACTCGGAATGCTTAAATAAAATAGGCAAGCCGTAAACTTTGCTTCCTATTTTTGCAAGCTGACGATGTTTCTAGAATGTTCTCCGGCTACTGCTACCGGGTGACATTTTTGCATTCGTCTTTTTAGGCAAATAAGAAGTGCAATAGCGTTTGTACTTGTGTACCCGCAAATCGCTGCACGCCAAACCAAGGAGTTTTTTTTTTTCTTGCAATGGTTTCGCTATCAGCCGTTTAGCAAGGGAAAGCTATTACACGCTTCACGTAGAAGCCACCTTCACGCAACGAGGTTTATCACGTACTAATTGCGTGTGCTAATCCGTCTTTTGTGTTACACTTGTATCTATAAATTTGACAATATCGTCCTTCCCTTACGTGGCAGGCAAAAATCGAACCAAGTGCAATAAAGAAGAGACAAGAGTTTGCGACCAACTTGGAAAGAGATGCGACTTTTCAACAGGGGCAGCGCTGTGCACAGGTAAGACTATATCATTGGAGACGTTCAGAAATTCGATCGCACTAGTTATGAATTTTAATAACCGAAATGTTCCTATAAATGTACTATACGGCCCAATTTTGAAAGGTAGCACCCAGTTAGTCCCGCCGCGGTAGTCTAGTGGCTAAGGTACTCGGCTGCTGACCCGCAGGTCGTGGGTTTGAGTCCAGGCTGCGGCGGCTGCATTTCCAATGGAGGCGTAAATGCTGTAGGCCAGTGTGCTCAGATTTGGGTGCATTTCGAAAAACCCCAGGTGGTCGAAACTTTCGGAGCCCTCCACTATGGCGTCTCTCATAATCATATGGTGGTTTTGGGACGTTAAATCCCACATATCAATCAGTCATACCAGCAACTACAACTCAGTTATAATACAAGAACAGCTTTTGTGTGCGCATGTCAGCCTAATTCTTGTTGTGCATTACTCCGGCAGCAACTGTAGCCGCTACGTTTAGCAGCGACACCGATATGCAAAAAGCGCCTGCCGGCCTCCCTCGCCACGAATTTTAACGTCTGTGATTTCTAGAGTATGCGTGCAAAGCAATATTACAAACTTGAACATATGTGCAACAGCAACGTTGCTTGTTGGGCGAGTTGGAACAAGTAAATCATAATGTAGCGCAGCGCAAAAGCAGACAACAAACGAGCGAGGGAACGAGGAAACAGCGCAGTCTTCCAACTGAAGTTCATTATATAGATGAAAAACTTCCGGCCAATAAAATAACGCACACAGGAAACGAAGAAGGAGACAGGAAAGAGGCCAGACTACCAACTGTTTATTCACATATGCGTGGCTCAAGTATGTATACTCATACGGTCACAAGGTGAAGCTAAGTGCTCTTTAAAAAATAACAAAAATTGCACAATGTAATAAACTGACTCACAATCATTCAAAGCTTTCTTCGCTCTACTAATCGCTACAGATTACAAACAAGATTCTAGGAACGTGTTTTCCTTCCTGCGCAGTGTCACGGAGCTATCGCTGCAGCATGCTTCACCACTCTTTGCAATATGAAAGCTTCCAAAATTTCCCGTGCCAATTTTTCATGGCTTTTGCCTAAAATCTTGATTTCGTTCAGCAGTGGCTTACAATTGCACTGTTTACAATGAAGGGCTAGATTGGAGCCTGTGCCTTTCTCAAGTGATTTGAAATGTTCCCAGGCCCTAAAATTCACACAACGCCCTGTTTGGCCTATGTATAACATCCCGCACGTCAGTGGAATTGCATACACCACGCCAACAACACAATTCACAAAAACCAGCCCATGCTTCGCCTCACACTGAAACTTCTTCTTTTTCCCGATGCGTGCACACAAACCACCCAATTTCCTTGGTGCGGAAAATACCACGGACACGCCAAACCTGAACGCGACTTTTTTCAAGCCATGCGCTACACGGTGCGTATAGGGCAACACCTGTAGTATCCTCTGCTCTGGACCTGTCTGTTTGGTTTTCTTTTTTCCTTTCATTTTTTGTAGTAACGTTTCAGCAACAGCCGACAAAACAGAACTGGGAAAGCCACCGTTTTTTAGTCTCTCTATCTGGGCGGTGAAGCTCGTCTCAAGCATGTGCTCACATGACTTTGTCAGGGCAGATTCAAGGCAAAGAGAACCGATGGCCCTCTTTACAGTTTTAGAGTGTGTAGAGTTATACGGTAACAGCTCTTTCTTTGCTCTTGGCGAATACATCCAACACACGTTTCCATCACAACATCTACTGTTTATGTCTAAAAATTGGAGGCTATTGTTCAGCGGCTCCTCATGCGTAAAACTCAGGCCTTTCCCTAGGTTTTTAAAGCAGCATAAAACGCTTTGTACGGTGTTGTCATAGGTCACATTAAAATCAGCTGCTAAAACTACCAAAAAATCATCCACGTATCTAAAAATTCGCAGGACAGTGCCTTTGTCAAACGTGGATTCTAAATCCCGGTCAATGGAAGATAAAAAAATATTACACAGCACAGGGGCAACACAGGATCCAATGCATATCCCTTTCTTTTGAACAAACAAGCCTGAGTCAAAGGAAACAACCGTCGACCGAAGGTAAAACTCGAGGAGCGACATAAACTTTTCCACACTAATGCCCACAGAATTTTGAAAAGCAACAGTTCCATTACACTCAATGCACTCTCGGACAGACTTAAACAGCTCTGTATGCGGTACGGAATAGAACAAATCCTCGACATCAATGGAAAATAAAAAACCTATTTCCTTCTGCTTCTTTTTTAGAAAAGCAATGACATCTGTCGAATTCTTTGTGAAGAATGGGTCCCGCAACTCAAGCCCCCGCAAGTGGTCAAATAAAAAAGAGCTAACTTCTTGTAACCAAGTACCGCGTTCACTGACGATACACCTGAACGGCATGTGTGGCTTGTGTGTCTTCACCACGAAGAATACGTCCAGAGTTCCTTTCTTGCATTTTCTGATGGCACTGGCTAACCTAGGAAGCTGCATCTCGTTGCACATAGCTATCGCTTTAGTCTTCACTCTGCAAGTTTTGCTGCTCACCTGTACAAAGTTCTTCGATAAAGCTTCAGTGGCCTTTTCCTTGTACATTGTCGCAGACATCACCACGAATCCGCCTTCTTTATCTCCTTGTAGTAGTCGAAGGTTGTTCCTTTCAAAGTAGGAGACGACATGCCGTGTGCTGTCTTTTGGTAGAAGGTCCCTTTTCCGCGCAGTTTTCATGATGCTGTCCACACCGTCCAACAGACACCGCTCACTGTCATCTCCAGCTTTATAAGCCAACTTCCTGTTTAACGCGAGTAGATCGTGCGCTTGGATCGTAGGCGGCACGCTGTACTTCGGGCCTTTCTGCAAAATGGCAGCCACACCCTCGGGAACAGACGCTCCGTCCAGGAGAACTAGACTGCAGGGTTTCGTGGTCGCCTTTCCAGCCTTCCTCGGCAAGGACGGAAGGATTCGTTGCCACAGGAACTCGGTGTTCTGTATTGCTATTCGCCTGAAGGTCCTCATTTTTTCTTCAACAATCCATGCCGCGTCACTAGCACAGCACAGCACCCGAATCCAATCGTAGAGTAGTCTAACCTGCCTCCACATTTCAGACTTCATGATCCGGCAGATACGCTTGACGTGTCCACTAGACGGTGTAGCCATTCCGAAAAAGGCCACGATTTCTGGTGGCACCAGACCATTTCGTAGGTAATAGGAGTAACACCTTGCACGGCATATAGCTGTGGCAATTTGACCGATGAGGACGTGTACTTGAGCACCCTGAAGATAGGAACATTGAAAAGGGCCCACTGTATGAGAAAGATATTTCAATAATACTCGTTGTTGGGCTAGTTGGTGCATTGCTTCAGATGAAAAACTTCCGGCCAATAAAATAACGCACACAGGAAACGAAGAAGGAGACAGGAAAGAGGCCAGACTACCAACTGTTTATTCACATATGCGTGGCTCAAGTATGTATACTCATACGGTCACAAGGTGAAGCTAAGTGCTCTTTAAAAAATAACAAAAATTGCACAATGTAATAAACTGACTCACAATCATTCAAAGCTTTCTTCGCTCTACTAATCGCTACAGATTACAAACAAGATTCTAGGAACGTGTTTTCCTTCCTGCGCAGTGTCACGGAGCTATCGCTGCAGCATGCTTCACCACTCTTTGCAATATGAAAAGCTTCCAAAATTTCCCGTGCCAATTTTTCATGGCTTTTGCCTAAAATCTTGATTTCGTTCAGCAGTGGCTTACAATTGCACTGTTTACAATGAAGGGCTAGATTGGAGCCTGTGCCTTTCTCAAGTGATTTGAAATGTTCCCAGGCCCTAAAATTCACACAACGCCCTGTTTGGCCTATGTATAACATCCCGCACGTCAGTGGAATTGCATACACCACGCCAACAACACAATTCACAAAAACCAGCCCATGCTTCGCCTCACACTGAAACTTCTTCTTTTTCCCGATGCGTGCACACAAACCACCCAATTTCCTTGGTGCGGAAAATACCACGGACACGCCAAACCTGAACGCGACTTTTTTCAAGCCATGCGCTACACGGTGCGTATAGGGCAACACCTGTAGTATCCTCTGCTCTGGACCTGTCTGTTTGGTTTTCTTTTTTCCTTTCATTTTTTGTAGTAACGTTTCAGCAACAGCCGACAAAACAGAACTGGGAAAGCCAGCGTTTTTTAGTCTCTCTATCTGGGCGGTGAAGCTCGTCTCAAGCATGTGCTCACATGACTTTGTCAGGGCAGATTCAAGGCAAAGAGAACCGATGGCCCTCTTTACAGTTTTAGAGTGTGTAGAGTTATACGGTAACAGCTCTTTCTTTGCTCTTGGCGAATACATCCAACACACGTTTCCATCACAAACATCTAATGTTTATGTCTAAAAATTGGAGGCTATTGTTCAGCGGCTCCTCATGCGTAAAACTCAGGCCTTTCCCTAGGTTTTTAAAGCAGCATAAAACGCTTTGTACGGTGTTGTCATAGGTCACATTAAAATCAGCTGCTAAAACTACCAAAAAATCATCCACGTATCTAAAAATTCGCAGGACAGTGCCTTTGTCAAACGTGGATTCTAAATCCCGGTCAATGGAAGATAAAAAAAATATTACACAGCACAGGGGCAACACAGGATCCAATGCATATCCCTTTCTTTTGAACAAACAAGCCTGAGTCAAAGGAAACAACCGTCGACCGAAGGTAAAACTCGAGGAGCGACATAAACTTTTCCACACTAATGCCCACAGAATTTTGAAAAGCAACAGTTCCATTACACTCAATGCACTCTCGGACAGACTTAAACAGCTCTGTATGCGGTACGGAATAGAACAAATCCTCGACATCAATGGAAAATAAAAAACCTATTTCCTTCTGCTTCTTTTTTAGAAAAGCAATGACATCTGTCGAATTCTTTGTTAAGAATGGGTCCCGCAACTCAAGCCCCCGCAAGTGGTCAAATAAAAAAGAGCTAACTTCTTGTAACCAAGTACCGCGTTCACTGACGATACACCTGAACGGCATGTGTGGCTTGTGTGTCTTCACCACGAAGAATACGTCCAGAGTTCCTTTCTTGCATTTTCTGATGGCACTGGCTAACCTAGGAAGCTGCATCTCGTTGCACATAGCTATCGCTTTAGTCTTCACTCTGCAAGTTTTGCTGCTCACCTGTACAAAGTTCTTCGAAAAGCTTCAGTGGCCTTTTCCTTGTACATTGTCGCAGACATCACCACGAATCCGCCTTCTTTATCTCCTTGTAGTAGTCGAAGGTTGTTCCTTTCAAAGTAGGAGACGACATGCCGTGTGCTGTCTTTTGGTAGAAGGTCCCTTTTCCGCGCAGTTTTCATGATGCTGTCCACACCGTCCAACAGACACCGCTCACTGTCATCTCCAGCTTTATAAGCCAACTTCCTGTTTAACGCGAGTAGATCGTGCGCTTGGATCGTAGGCGGCACGCTGTACTTCGGGCCTTTCTGCAAATGGCAGCCACACCCTCGGGAACAGACGCTCCGTCCAGGAGAACTAGACTGCAGGGTTTCGTGGTCGCCTTTCCAGCCTTCCTCGGCAAGGACGGAAGGATTCGTTGCCACAGGAACTCGGTGTTCTGTATTGCTATTCGCCTGAAGGTCCTCATTTTTTCTTCAACAATCCATGCCGCGTCACTAGCACAGCACAGCACCCGAATCCAATCGTAGAGTAGTCTAACCTGCCTCCACATTTCAGACTTCATGATCCGGCAGATACGCTTGACGTGTCCACTAGACGGTGTAGCCATTCCGAAAAAGGCCACGATTTCTGGTGGCACCAGACCATTTCGTAGGTAATAGGAGTAACACCTTGCACGGCATATAGCTGTGGCAATTTGACCGATGAGGACGTGTACTTGAGCACCCTGAAGATAGGAACATTGAAAAGGGCCCACTGTATGAGAAAGATATTTCAATAATACTCGTTGTTGGGCTAGTTGGTGCATTGCTTCAGATGAAAAACTTCCGGCCAATAAAATAACGCACACAGGAAACGAAGAAGGAGACAGGAAAGAGGCCAGACTACCAACTGTTTATTCACATATGCGTGGCTCAAGTATGTATACTCATACAAAGCGTTTTATGCTGCTTTAAAAACCTAGGGAAAGGCCTGAGTTTTACGCATGAGGAGCCGCTGAACAATAGCCTCCAATTTTTAGACATAAACATTAGATGTTGTGATGGAAACGTGTGTTGGATGTATTCGCCAAGAGCAAAGAAAGAGCTGTTACCGTATAACTCTACACACTCTAAAACTGTAAAGAGGGCCATCGGTTCTCTTTGCCTTGAATCTGCCCTGACAAAGTCATGTGAGCACATGCTTGAGACGAGCTTCACCGCCCAGATAGAGAGACTAAAAAACGCTGGCTTTCCCAGTTCTGTTTTGTCGGCTGTT
>WOVY01008530.1:0-18404 GCA_013436015.1 Rhipicephalus annulatus | reverse complement strand
CTGTTTTGTTGTCTTTCTTGATTTCTTTTTGAAGTGCTTGTGTCAACAAGCGAAGTGTATTTCTTTACCCCACCCGGTAACGGCCTTGGTTAAATGTGTCAATAAATTAAATAAAAGTTGGTATTACAGTACGAAATAAATGACGAAGGTGTGTGACTGGTGAAATCCATGCTAATCAATGAGAATAAGTGTCATTTTGCAACATGACGACATGCAATGCTCATGATGCGCTGGCGGCCGGTTTCGCCAGCTTCACTTATACCAAATTTGGCATTACGGTATGATACTGGTGCAAATTACGGTGTGATACTATTACGGTGTGATACTGGTTCGGTATTACGTAAAGGTATAATACTGGTGCAAACATGATAAACTTGAGATGCGTGTAATGTAACCACATGACTACATGCTACACTTTTGATGCGTTTGCAGCCGTTTCGCTAGCTTCACATGTACCAAACTCGGTATTACACGACGCAAACGAATGACATAGGTAAATGGCGCATCCAATTATGAAAACCACGACATGCGTGTCATATAACAACATGACTACATGCCACACTGATCATGTGCTTGCGGCCGTTTCACTAGCTTCACATAAGTCAAATTTTATATTACGTGACGACAATAAATGACGAATGTATGTGACTAATGAAAAACAAGATAACAATGAGAAGCGTGTCATGTGAGAACATCACTACATGCCACAGTCAAGGCGCCAATACATTTCGACGTGACACGGTGCGCGAGCTCGACGGCGTTTCTTTCGTCGCGTCACGCCGGAGTTGCCGCACCAGGCGCCAGTCCTGCCACATACTCTCAGGCGCACGCCGCGCTGCGTTGCTTTGATGCATGCACGTTTCAGCGTGTCCGCCGTCCCTCCGTCATAAAAAAGATGAAGACGCAGTGCTGTCTGGATAACGCATCGGTGCAAAATGCAGCATGTCGCATTTTGCGCCGGTGCCCATTGGGCTGCGCTGATAGAAAATGGTCGCGCCTCGCGTCAGACTATAGAGAGCTCGCGTTTTGCTAACGTAGCGTCTCTGTGGCCAGCGTGAGCACGCGTGAACGCTATATCGGAGTATATTGAGCCTTTTATGATTTATTCTATGCGCTCGCGGCCGTTTTGCTAGCTCCAGATATTTCAAGTTTGGTGTTACGAGATGTCAATGAATGACGAAGTATATGACTGGTGAAAACATGATAATCCTGACACGCGTGTCATGTATAAGAACATGAGAACATACTGCACTCATAGCGTGCTCACAGCAGTTTCGCTAGCCTACATATACTAAATTTGTTAGACGTGACGTGAACAGATAACGAAGGTAAACGACACATCCAAACATGATAATCATGACACGAAAGTCACGTATGGCATCATTTATCTCCACCTCGTAACGTTGTGCTGATTTTAAAGTTACATATTATTTCTCATTCGTGCTTCGCATGTCATCGATTACCACTGTAAGTGACAGCTGTAAGTGAAGGCCTGTGCTTTCTCCGTTGCTGTTTCACCTTCAACTCACCTTTTGAGTGCTTAAGTTTGGAAATGTGACCAGTATCACTCACCACTCTGTATTAGTTATTGTAAAATATTTCAACAAAATGAGGCCGTTATGGCTTTCTCATTGATGTAATGTGGAAAATCTCTAAAGAATACGCATGTAGAACCTAGCATTCTTAAAAAACAGCGTGTCATCGCAGTAGACCAAACAATAATATACTAGGGCAAACAGCTTTTAAAGTACTTGCACCTGCAGGAAGGTATTGTTGGTGGTACATTCGTAGTGGGATAGGATATTTGTTTTCTCAGAGATAAGTCTCTTGTATATCCAAGTGATCTCATATATTGTTTTGTTTATGTTTTAGAACGTGTTTGAAAAGTAAGTTCTCACCTAACAAAGAAGAGGGTAAAAACGATGAAACGCATGGTGAAGTTTTTCATTTTCGTAAACTTTTAGCCTGAACTTGCTAGTCAAGGGTGTTCCTGCAAATAGCCCGAAGAAGAATCATTACTTGGCGCAATCTGTGGTAATATCCTGCGAAGTGCCGCTCTAGCAAAAGCTGCACATTCATTTCTAGTGCAATGTTGTACGCGCTCCAAATACGGACGAAAGCATTACGTTCGTTACTTTAAAAAACTCCCAAGCATTTCCCCGAGGGTGAACGTGGTTAAGTGCGAATGCACGGGGTGATGCTGTGAGGGGTATTTAATATTTCGCACTATCATATTTATTAATCACGCTAGGGTGCCTTTATGGTGTAATGGTTCCTGGGAATCACACGGGGGAGTTTACGTTAACTCACTGGTGAATGCCAACGGATTTTAACTTCACTCTACCTGTCACACACGGCGCAGCTGTAACCGAAGCTGCGATCCACAAAGTCGCGTTTGAAACGCGCGTCCGGACTAGCAAAGTCCAGGGCTAACACCCTCTCCCGCGCGGCACGCTTACTGGCTGGAACGGCTTCGGGAACGACCACTCGCCGTTGACGAATGCGAGCGGCGTCTTCACGCCGGCCTTCATCGCTCTTCTCCGCCTGACGCTTGCGTTGTTGTTCCGCTTCTTGGGCCGCGTTCGCGGCTCGATGCTGACGCCTCATCTCGGCCTCGCGAGCGCGCAGTTCACCATCCGCTGCACGCTTCGCCCGCTTGTCCTCGGCCTCGTGAGCGCGAATTTCGGCATCCTCTGCACGCTTCGCCCGCCAGTCCTCGGCTTCGCGAGCGCGCAGTTCGGCATCCGCTGCACGCTCAGCCCGCTTGCACTCGGCCTCGCGAGCACGCAGTTCGGCATCCGCTGCACGCTTCGCCCGCTTACGTTCGGTCTCACGAGCCCTTCGCAGCGCCGCATTGTCTTCCAACGTCAGCGAAAGCACCGCGGTACCGTCACCTCCAACGACGGGTGCAGTACTGGCATTCGGTTGTACTGCATTCGTTGTTGATGGTAGCGTTGCCTCCGGGACATCCATCGCACGACCCGCTCTCGACGCGAGACTGAGAGAGAAGGCGGGCGCGCGAGAGAGAGGGGTGCGCGCGCAGCTGCAGCGAGCGAGGAGAGCGGAGGAGCGAGCGAAGAGGGAGGGGGACGTGCGCAGCGGGCGTTAAAGATATAAGGCTCGTTACTGACACCGATATCAGCGTCGCATCCGTGGCTTATGCGGTAGAGCGTCGCGCTGCGGCCCGCCAAGTCCTCTTTCTTTTAAAGATAGAAAGAAGACTGCGGACGCTGCCGACGGCGGTGGATGGTTTGGGGTCGCTTATAAAGTGTATTCACACTTAAAAGTGGGTGGTACGCATCGGTTGCGAAGATGACGGGAAGCGAAAATCCAATCTGGGAAATGGAGGCCTGCGCCCAACTATGACGTTGGCTTAAGGACCGATTGAGCGCAATGGAAACGTCCAGCTTTTTGCGGAACGCGCCCCGTGTCTTCCACGGGTGCATCTAGTGTCTGCGAAGGACGCGCCTAGGGTTCGGGACAGACGCACTCAGTGTCTCTGCAAGGAACGCCAGCACGCTCATAACACCACAGAGGGAAATGATGAGTAAGGTGACCAGGTCCATCTTTCCTGTCTCCTCTTTACTACCGTCGCTCGCTGTCCATGCGCCTCGCTCTCTCCTTCCTGTCTCTCTCTCTTTATATATATATATATATATATATATATATATATATATATATATATATATATATATGTATGAATATATAGCGTTTAATCCTATCCTTTTAATCCCTTCTTACCCTCATCCCTTGTGAGCAACTGCTGATGTGTCACACCTTATGCAGACAGTTACGGGGCTCACTTTTCACCTTCTTTGCCCTTAAAGACTCACATGGGAATTTTGAAAGTTTCATCAGTAAACCACAAATCCTCCACCCGTTCGTTCGTCTGTCCCTCTGCCTGTTCGCCTGTCTGTCTATCCACCCGTCTCTATGTTTGTCTGTCTGTTCGCCCGCCCGTCTGTCTGTCTGTCTGTCTGTCCGTCCACGACAATGAACACGGATAGACAGACGAGGTGGCTATATGGCAGTGGAGGAGGGATTAGCCACAGCATAAGTGCATGAGGCCCACTGCGACGCCATGTTCTCGAAGTACCCGGATACCAAAAAAGTGTGAAGCGCTTACATTTCAATCCTATCCATGGCGCCTTCAGCCATTTCAATCCATCCGTTTTGTTTCGGACGGTCTTTCCGACCGCTCATTCTGCTTCGTCCGAAAAAGAAACGACAATAGACACGTGACAACTAGGCTCACGTGATGTAGAACGTCATGGCTTTCCTCACGCCTCAAACGAAACAAGCACGAGCGACTTGATGAAGCCGAACGCTTTCGCCATGATTCAGAATGCGTGTAAAATTGCACCACTGAGGTCTGATGAACTGAAAAAGCCTTATTATTAGTTTAGGAATTAAACACTTATTTTGGTGTAAACAAAAAGACAACAAGATTGAAGAGTTTCAGAAGTAGGTATACTTGCAGAATGCAGTGTGTTTACCGCTAAAAAGTATATAATTTGAAATGAAAGCACGCAAATTGTCTCGTGAACAAAAATTAAAGCGCAGAATGCGTTGTTTCAACAATTATCACTCTTTTACTTCGTCTTGCCCTTCGACGCAAATGCATTACAGGGAAATTATGAGTGCTAGATTTATTATTCCGGCAAATATATCGAAAATGAGAGCAAACTTTTGTTACCCGGTGATATGTTTTGACGGGGGTTTATTTTTCAACTATAAGTTTTGGTGACCACTATTATGCGATGGCAAATGGATTCAAGCAATTTTTTCTAATGGCGAGCGAAACGCAAAGAGACCGAATGAAAAAGGTGACACATGTACTCCCTATGATTTGATAGTGTACAAGCAATCATGAACACTCGAAGAGAAAGGGAGGCGCTGTCAAAATCTGATCACCCGAAAAACAACTTCTGATCACGCATGTTAGAGGTTCCCTATCTCAAAGTCTCTGACAGCAATTCTTGGTTGGCTCACGCACGTGCCTTATGCTTCTACTCTTTTACAAGCTTCCGCAGTTTTACAAGCGAGCTTGCCCTCTGTCTATTAATTAGTGATTTCGCTCCACCTATTAGCGCAGTCGCGCTAGTGCTAATGAAGAGAAACAATTGTCGCGTGTACACGTTCCAAAGAGTTGGTGAGCTTAAGGGCACATTAGGCACTGTATCGTTTGAAAGTGCATTTGGTATAGCATGAAAAAAAATGGACTAGATGACTACTTTCGCAGATGTAATTCCCCGCCGCATTGGTATAGTGGCTAAGGTATTGGCTGCTGACCCGAAGGTCATGGGAGGCTGCATTTTCGGTGGAGGAGGAAACATCGTAGGCCCGTGTGCTCAGATTTGGGCGCACGGTAAAGTACCCAAGGTGGGCTAAATTTCTGGAGCCCTCCACTACGGCGTCTCTCATAATCATAGGGTGGTTTTGGGACGTTTTACTCCACATATCAATCAATAAATCGCAAAAATACTTTGGAATTAAGTGCTTAACAAAGCACTTTCTCCTTTGCCAGCTCACCGGTCTTACTGATCATAACCGTCAATGCATACGTATATAATTGCTAGCACTTTGCCAATAATAAACAGTGATTTACGTCCTATTGACTGGCAGTATAAATCGAACGGTGCAAGATAATGGAAATATAGGGTGAAGATAGTCTATTTTAGAAATACGGTGAATGTATTTCTTGTTTTTGTTCTCACCTAAAACTTTGTTAAAACACTGTGATGTGGAGGGAAGACCACAAATGAGGAAACCGGACGTTTTTCAGTTTCCCCCATGGAGTCAAAATACTAAAATATATAGGAACAAAACTTTTGCACAGCTGAGCGAAGAAAGATGTGGCAAGCTTATTGAATGGACTGATCTTCCATTGGGTTCCATGTTCATTTAAAAGTGGTTTTTGCGGATTGCTGGCAATGTGACCAGCCAAAGCAGCCTCCCTGTACTCGCGAAAAAATTCAAGGAATTGCAAAGTGTAGCCCTTTAGGTAACATAGATAAAGCAGGTATATCCAGCTCATTTTCGCAACATACTTCAAACGTTGAAACAAAATATCCCCCATTTACTGAAACATTTGCTAACCAATTAAATAGGCTATATATTCGCAATGAAATTTAGAGGAATTAGCAAGCTGTTTGGGTCACATAGATAAAACAGATATTTTAACTCAATTTTCGCTACGTGCTTAAAATCTTCAAACACCAAATAACCACCCATTTAGTGGAACATTCGCATAACCATTGAAATCTTGCTCTAGAGCTCAGTGTTTTTCCAAGGTAAATATTACCTATTATTAGCGGCAGTGCTTCCTGGGCGTAAATATCATCTATCACGTTTAGAGAAAGAAATTTAGAGTACTTTATGTAGTTATAGAAAGAAGTCTAAGCAAGTATGAGTCGTCTGGTTCACCCTCAAAGACACAAAAAAAGAAGTTAACTTCTTTGGCGCAAACAATACGGAAAAAGGAAAAAAAGAAGGCGAGGAAAGAAACAGATTGACACCCTCAAAGAACACGCAGTCTCTGGCTGTATCTTCCACGTGATGCATGCATTCGAGTTTATGACCTTCACTCAAATGACCAAGACTAATGCTCACACAGCCCCGTTCTCGCTCGGTCAGAGGAACGACCAGGAACATAGTAGGCCATCCTACAGAGCTCTTTTGTCCCAGCAACGTTTATCCTTGTTTCCAAAGTTTGTCTTCAGCGATATGCACTTGTTCTGTGCTTTCTATACCTTCTGTAGCCCTATCCTAAAGGCACTACTGGAAGTGAAGTAATGCTTAGCTAAAGTTTTCTTGTAAAAGCCTTATTTTTTCTACTTTGACACGTTCAGCAAAATCTTGCTGTTTTTGCTATTATTTTTTTAAAGCTTTATATGTAGAACATCACTAGCCGCGTTTTGCCTGGTTTCTTTGCATGTCGCGTCATGCGATGCCTAATGGGTGTGCTTATACTTACTTAAGAAAAAAAATACTTTATAGCAAGGATGTTAAGGTGGAGGTTGACAGGGCTTCAGTACTCAAACTGGGTGAACATAAAAAATCGTTAGGCGACATATTCGTTCTCTTTATTCATTTTCGCTTTTTCTTCAGCTGCTTCGCAATACGAATATGTGCGGTAATCTGTCCGGTGAATGTTTCAGTAACCTCAATGGTGAATAAAACGAGTACGGGGAAAGAGAGCAAGAGAAATAAATTCTGGCCAAAATAAACCTCTGCCGATTCCCAATTTACAACCGCGCAGCCAAAATCCAATAGACAGCGTCCTAACTATTCGACTATCCAGGTAAGCTGGTGGCCCTGAACATAACCTTCTATACTATAGCACAAGGTGACATGGCATGGAAGTGATGGTGCGGTGAAAGGTTGATGATAATGTTTGGTGTGTTGTGGCACAGGGAATATTTGATGCCCAAAGAGCACCAGGTCATGCGACAAAACACGAGAACAATGATTGTGATAGGTGTTCATCAAGGAAGGAAGAATAGTAATTACCAGGCTGCGTTGTCGAGTCCCCTCATTGAACTTTTACCTTCACATGTCGGGTCTGACACACTCGCCTTTGTGCCTTTATTGCAATGAGAGGGAATCTTTGGAGCACTTCTTATTGTCATGCCGAAAATTGAAAACTCAAAGGGAAAATCTACTAGAAGAACCCCTACGAAAGTTGGGCTTAAACTTGACACTTCTGGTGATTCTTTCATTTGGCGAAGTCGCATTTGGATTCATCCACAGGAGCGTTTTTACCGCTGTTACAAATTTCTTACGAGAATCTAAAAGAATGGAATGCTAAAAATAGGTAACTTTAGTTGATTTATGTATATTTTTTCTTTTTTGTTGTTTACATGTTTTCTTTTCAAGGTTCTTTTTTAAATTTGACACCTTTTTATTATTACCTATAATACCTAATTAATCCAACCCCCTCTTTCAAGAAGTGGATTGTTTTAAAAAGCAAGCCACCGTCCCATTCATGGCCTATGCCCCTAGGTGGGTTGCGCCAAGGTGTAGAGGAACCAACCAACCAACCAAAGATGGCTGTACAAGGGCCTCTAAATTCATCGCGCTAACGCGGGTAAAAACGCAGAAGCAATAAAACCTTAACAGTGATGGTAACTGTGTGTAGTGGAAATGAATGGCGAAAGGTCATGATAACAAAGGCAAGGTAGAGATATATGGCATTAGAATATTGTCACTTAGTCGTGGCTTGCCTGAAGATAGGAGAATAAATAGTCACATCAAACTGTTTTTTGGGCAAACCTGTGCTCGGTAAACCGAAAACCGGGTTACAATAGCACACTTGCACTGATAGCGGTCAATGCATCTCCGGCTGTCGATGAACTCACAAGCGGCGAAGCATGACGGCATTTATACACTCGCCATCGGACAATCCAGCGTTATCGCTTGCAGCGACGTAGATTCCAGAATAACCTGAAATGCTCACGAAGTGGACGGAATCTCAACAAATTGATGTACTGCAGTCCTGAAGCTTCCCGAACACATGTAGGCGTGGTTTGCGACGAGAATCACATGGCAGCGGAACAGAGTGATAAGAAAACTTGGGAAAGGAACGTCGCAATATTTGCCTTGTCAACGCTTTTGCCTTCAAGGGCTTCCAGGCAGCGCTTTGTTTTGTGTACCACCGCAGCACCGACCTTTCTTGAGAAGTCATGCTACGGAACGCCTGGATATATAACATCTAAGATATTCACCTCCCCTAAAGAAGCCAACATTTATTTATGAATGAAAAGTGGATCTCTGCCGAAGAATATTGAAGCGTGAACTGGTATCTGCTGTCGGCAGTGAATAGGAAAATGTCGTTTTAAAGTGTCTAATTGATTGAACTGGATTAAAATGTGAACCACGGTCAGTGCTTCTCTACGTCTGTCATACAAGGGTGGATGGCCACTCTTGGTATGAGTGTATGACCAAAGGACATGAGTGCGTAATGTGTGTGTGTGTGTGTGCTGTTCTTAGCTCTGTAGGTGTAACATCAGGGTACGAGAATTGTATGCTAATGAACACAAGTCAATCTGTGTCCTAATAAGTGAGCTGTTTATGCTCTCTGTATTATCCCACGCGTTATGCCAAGGAGGTCCTCAGCTTTTCTTTCAAGAGAGGTTGGAGGTCAAGTGCCAGTATACCTAAGATGTAGTAGAAATGCTTGCGTTCAATGACGCGGCGAGTTGGTCTGCCAAAACGTTTCCCTGTATCTCACGGTGCACTGGCACAAGCAGACTACGACATGCTTTCTGAGTGAGTAGACTGCGCATAATAGTCAGTAGAGAGATACAAAAACAAGGTTTTTTAAATTTTATTTTGTCACCACTTCAGGATTTTCCCAACGCTTAAAAAATCAGTGCATACTACTGCAGTTTGAAGTTTTGCTTAGTATAATTCACGGCTGGAAATATCGCGTAGGCCTCTAAAGTGAATATACTTGCGTTAAGGTGTCGAGCATCAAAAATCTCAAGCAGATAGGCCGACAGCAGCATAGTGAGCAGGAGCACTAGACTAGGAGGCATACATTAAAAATTCCGGGCAACTAATTGTATTTAGTTCTGAAGTTCTAGGAAGTAAGGGCGGATATTTAAATTGGAGCATTTTTCTAACTTCTGCAAAAGGCGCACCCCAGCCAATAATCCGCGTTGCCACGGTGAGAGACCGACAGCAGGAGCTACCAAATGCTGTTCAAAAAGTGGCACACCCGTTACTTCAGTGAGGCCCCTGCCACGAAGCTCGTACTTTGGTCTCAGCAAGTGATGGTTCGAAAATAGCATAGAACAGGACAGATAATAGATCATGTAGTGTAAACGGTGTCCGTTATATGCGCTTACTTTTGTTTTGAAATTGTACACAAAATACTTGTAACATCACTGCATAATAAAGCAGCCGCTCGTTCGATACAATGTAGAGGCTGTCTAGGTGGCTTGTGCGAAAACCCTCTTTGGAAACAGCATTTTCAAAGCAATTAGTCATCAGAGTCACACATTATCACCCCATAATCTAGGCGTGTGCTCATAAGAACTCATTGAAGATTCGGAATGCAATTTTTTATCAACGCGCCTTGATGTCCGCGACAAGAGCTTTATTATATTAATCGCTTTCAGGCATTTGTGTTCGACATTTTAAACGTGTGGTACGAGCGCCAATTTCATGTCTTAACTTATGTCTAAGATGTTTGTGTTCAGTTTTCGCAGATAGCCGCTGATCGTTGTCCGGATATGAGTGGAGGCTTCTCATTCTCGAAAATAAAACGCACATGCTTTTTTTGGTTAAAGCTGAACCCGCTCTCATCTCCTGATTTGTTTACCTTATTCAAACCAAGTTGCACCAACCGTTTGCAATTTGTGAGGGTACATGACTTGCAATCTATCTTCGAGTCATCGATGTATGTGCAGTACAACGCATCGCGCGGAAATTACTAATGTAAGGAATTATTTTTATAATAAAAAAGTATGCAACTCAAAACAACAATTTGGCTGTCGGGCGATTTGACGCTTTGACATAGAAACCATTGTCGGAGCGCAACTGAGCAAGACACATATTGCGCCTGTCCTCGTCTGTCTTTTCTGTGTCGTGTTTAGTTGCGCTTTTACGATGGTTTCTATGTCCAGATATCACCTTACGGCACTGCATTCTCCTGAACAAATGCTCGGAACAAGACATTTCCAAATCATACGCAGAACATGTGATTGGATAAATAACTGTCGATGGCCAGCATTTTGCCTCGGATACCAGTGTTTAACAGGTCTTATAGTATCCTAAAGCGCCAGGTTGTCTCGTAAGCAATTTTCGCGTGGAGAAAAACCAAGAGAAAAAATTGTTTATGAAAGAAAGCATCATAGATTTGTGTTTTGATACGCCACAAGTGGTCAGTGGTGGGTCTGCCCTTATGAAATTTGTACCGGTGTGGGTCAAACGGTTGTTGTTTGTGTCTAGTTTATGTATCAGCCAGTGGCTACTAATTCTTTTGAATTTCCGAACGCAACTTGTTTGTGCGATTGGCTGGTAACTGTTACCAGATGATGGATCCTTGGCTTACTTGAAGATATGGACAGCAGTAGCCTCCTTGTAACAGAAGGGATCTCATCGGAAGAACCTATGAGTTGTACAAGTTAAGAAAGGTATTTCGCGTTTCCAGGATAAGTTTTCCAACATTTTATAGACCACATGGTGAGAACCAATGGGCTGAGTCGCTGCAGCAGTAAAGCGATGTCTTTAGCTCAGCCAAGCTTAATGGTTTATATTATGCCTCAGATTTTGTACATCTGCGCTTTAAAAGTGTCAAAAACTGCTACAAAGGCTGTTTTAGTTTCTATAAAAAGCACTGGACTAGATGGTAGACTGTGCACAGTGACACTACGTTAGCAAAACGCGAGCCCTCTACAGTTTGACGTGAGGCGCGACCGGCGCAACTAGCGTTTGTCGGCAAGGCACGACGGCAAACGGCGCGAAATGCGACAAGCAGCATTTCGCACTAATGTCTCACCCAGACAACATTGCTTCTGCTTTTTTTTGTGACGGAGGGATGCGGGACGCACTGCAACGTGCATGCGTCAAAGCAACGCAGCGCGGCGCGCACCTGCGAGTATATGGCCAAACCGGCGCCTAGTGAGGCAACGCCGGCATGAAGCGATGAAATGAACGCCGGCGATCACGCGCACCACGTCACATCGCAGTGCATTGGCGCCTTGACTGTAGTATTTATTCATGCTCTCACATGACACACATCTCATGATTATCATGCTTGCACCAGTCACATACCTTCATCATTCATTGACGTCATGTAATACAAATTTGGGATATGTGCAGCTAGCGAAACATCCGCAAGCGTATCATCGGTGTGGCTTGTAGTGATGTTGTCACATGACACGTATGTCATGATTATCATGTTTGGATGTGTCATTCACCTATGCCATTCGTTCGCGTCAAGTAATACCGAGTTTGGTACATGTGAAGCTTGCGAAACGGCCGCGAGCGCATCATGAGCGTAGCATGTAGTCATGTTTTTACATGACACGCATCTCATGTTTAT
The DNA here is from genome assembly GCA_013436015.1 of Rhipicephalus annulatus. Classification (NCBI taxonomy): domain Eukaryota; kingdom Metazoa; phylum Arthropoda; class Arachnida; order Ixodida; family Ixodidae; genus Rhipicephalus; species Rhipicephalus annulatus. The sequence goes on along the minus strand of WOVY01008530.1, from coordinate 6,352 downwards.
CATGTGTGCACCAGTATCATACCTTCGTCATCCAGTCATGTCCCGGAATACCAAACTTTGTATAAGTAGGGCTAGCAAAACTACCGTCAGCGCATCATCAGCATGGCATTTAGTCATGCTGCTACATAGGACGCATCTCATGATTATCATGTTTGCTCCGGTCACATATCTTCGCCATCCAATCAATTACCGTAATACCAAATTTGGTATATGTGACCCTAGTGAAATGGCCGGAGGCGCATCATGAGCGCGGCATGTAGTTATGGTGTTACATGACCCGCATGTCACAATTTTCATGTTAGGGTCGGTCGCTTGTATTCCGCAAGCAATCATGTCATACGATACCAGTTTTGCAACATGTCATGTGAACGAAACCACCACATAAGCTGCAGGACGATGACACCTAAATCGTGACATACGTCTTATGATTTTTGTGTTATGACTAGTCAAGTGTGTTCTTCATGCAGTCATGTTATGCCATGCCAAGTTTGGTATTGATACCATTATCGAAACGGCCAGGAGAACTAAATGTCATTGATTGATTGATTTATTTGTGGTGTTTAACGTCCCCGAACCACAGCTGACCGTCATAGGCGGCTAGATAGATAGATAGATAGATAGATAGATAGATAGATAGATAGATAGATAGATAGATAGGCTCATAATCACTGAAGTTCGATAAGTAATGCTTCGTATTTAAAAATGCCACTTGCGTGGACAGGGATTGGGCTTGTTTAGGCACGTCAAGCACACGTGCCTTATTGGACCGATGCCGGAGAGGGTAAAAAAGGTTTGGCCTCACGGGGCTGCGCGGAGGACCGGCAAGCGTTTCGAGCTCACCTTCTCTCATCCTCGTTTTGCGCCACTTAAAAAAAACAGTTTTTCCAGCTCGTAACGAACCGATTCAAAAATTTTAGTGGCAAAGTATTCCTCATCGGACACCCAACAACTTCCACGGTCAAACTAAAATTTAGTATGGGGCCTGGTGAATGGCCCTTTAAATACTCATAATACCAGATAAGGTTCAGGAAGTTTGTCTATAGACGTCAAACTCTGCCCAGGTGGTGCTGCGAAAAAACACCGCCATCAGCGCCTCATTGCTGCGCCGGCGCTAAATGGGTAGTGGACAGAGAGCCATCCGTAAGTGAACGTGCATGGGTCCTCCTCTTTCGTTAGTCTTGAGGCGCGGTCTCCCGAAAATCAAAGGCCTGGTAAGCTTTTTCTTTCATGTCAACCTCGCTTCATAAAAGTAGGAAGCTCACCAAAACGAACAGGTGGCACAATGTTTCACTTATTTTGGCGTGCTGCAACTGGCAATTCTACTGCAAGCTTGCATCGCATAATATCGAGTTCGAGGCAAGCAATCCAACGTGCGTTCTGTATTGCCTAAGTGCGTTAAAGTTGGGAACACACATCATGACAAAGCGATGAAATGCATACACGAGCAATCTATGCGATCAGTGGTACGAATCTCGCTTCATGGGGCACGAATGTCCCTGGGGACTTTCGCTTTGCATTTGCATTCTGCATTGATTCTCGCCTCCTAACATTGAACGGTTTTATTACGCATGCCCAATTGCTCTATTGACGGTTGTCTTCTATTTGTATATGCTGTGAATGGGGATTCATGCATGTCCACTTTCTCGGTGTACAACAAAGGCAAACCCGATCTCTGCTATATAGCTCCGGTAATCACCAAGACCAAAGCAAAGAATAACCTGATCGTGGTCGCGATCATTTAGCTGTATGATGCACGTGTTCATAATTCCTACACTCTTAAAAAATAAAGTAACGTTCTCTCCATTCAAGAAGGAACGGCGATCATTGTTCGTCCCTTTAATAGAGAAACGGTGCTCTTTTTGCCATGGAGGAACATGTTCCCCCCTATGAAAAACACGGTGGCTGACCCCAGGTTAGCGAAACATGTAGGCTTAGGAAATACATTGATTCTAGACTGATAAGGGGTACATGGCACTGACAGTTACAAAAAGTTGCAGCATATCCACGGAGTGAATGATGGAGAGTGGGGCAAAGCATTCGTCCAACATGCGTCCGTCTGTGTGACCGTCCATGCGTCTGTTCGTGCGCCCGTCCCTGCGCTCGTTCATGCGTCCATCCATGCATCTGTCTGTGTCTCCGTTCGTCCATCTAATCAACACTCCAAGTCCCACCATCTCGCATCTTTTATCATATATTCCCCATATAGAAGCACCGCCATTCAGTGGACATTAGAAGGACTAAACGAGAGGTGGCACACGCACACTTTCTTACGGCTTGCGCTTCGGGTCTACTTCCCACCTTCAACCACCTTGAGTTCATGGTATATACTAGTTCACTGTATTCATGGCACTGTGGCCCAACGCTCACTAAACCTTTCAAAAACCAAGGATATTGCGCCCAGCGAGTGTAATGTAGCAATCTTTTCCTGTCAAATAGTGCTCAATGTACATGCCAGTGGCTGCTAATGTGAAATGAGAGACAGGAGGATTCAGCTTTTAATTTCTCACGGCTTCCGCTTCGTATCAGCTTTCCCCCTTTAACCAACTCGAATTCATTCTTGGTATATACTAGTTCATCGTATTTATGGCCCTGCTGCTCAACGCTCGCTAAACCTTTCTAAAACTAAAGAGGTTACACCCAGCGAGGATAATGTAGCAACCTTTTCTTGTCCGATAGTGCTCAATGTACATGCCAATGGCTGCTAATGGGGATTGCAGCGTGCGCGTTGACTAAAAGCCGAATGCTCCTGTTTCTCATTCCTCATTAGCAGCCATTGGCGTGTACATTGAGCACTATTTTTCATTGCTAAACAACGTACAGAAGAAATCTCTCACCGGCAACCACCTTAGAGGCCAAATGTTATACCTATTTCGGGTATGTGCCACTGGCGGTTACGTACTACGATGGACGCACAAGCCACGCCATAAGGAGCTTCGCCCCTAAAAACAGTCCCGTTGAGCTTGATATCGAACAAAATGATTATAAAAAGAAGCAGACAAACCTCTGGTGATGAAAACATTGCGGAAGAGAACGACGCAGCTTGTTGGTTTTGTTCAGCCAGCGAGGCGACGTTCACTTGAAGAAAGACGAATACTGCAGAGTCGTCACTCGAAGAGTGCACGCTAGAAATGCTGTATTTATTTCTCGCAGATGCACAGAGTGTAGCGACGTTATCCACGCATTTACGGGCCTCAGTTCACAAGACGTGCCTCCAAACCGTAGACTAGATCGCAGCGAAACTATATCGACTCAGTAGTGCAGTTTTGATAGATAGATGTTCAACGTTATATAAGTAGCTGGAGTTATGAGAGCGTCACAGCCGTGAAGTAGGTGGTAGCTGGTGCCATTTGAGGGTCCGGTTCTAAAAAAAAGTTGTCTGCGGTGACGTACGTTGTCATGCTCACGAGCGAATAGCTGGCGACTCAGAGCATTCATTGATTACTCACAGACAACGGATGCCTGATAAATGCTGATGCAATGTGTGGAGTTACACGTGCACAAAGGCACATACTACACATAGTACGCACAAAGAGTTAACTCAATCAACTAGAGCACAATCAACCAATTTCTATGGCAGCACACGCTTTCACGTGTTTACTAACACTCTCCGACGAAAGCACACAAGCCTATATAACAATGAATTACACCTAACTATAGTGACACAAGTTACAAGTAAGTTTTTGTCAACTTTTGTTACGTTTTGTAGCCATACTACAACATGCGCACGGTAAATATGTTGTATCTAATGCTTAGACAAACGGAAATATATGAACGGTTGCAAAATGATGAACGAAATAATTATTAGAGCTTATCGGGTTTTCGCGAAAACGATTACCACAAGCAATCCATGGAATGCCAAAGGCATTCCGAATGCTGCGCCATATCTCGACCACTGCCAAAGTTATTTTTTTCTTGGGCCTCCAAAAACGCCAGCACTTGCCACGCGCTAGCCATTTGGAGGTCACGTCTTTCCTTTTTGTTCCACTTGTTACTCGGAGAGTGCGCAGCGTGCAGGCCAGACTTTGTCTCCGTCGTGATAGGTGTTCTATGGTCGCGTCGACCTCGTTTAGTTGTTTCATGTTAAAGTTTTTTTATATTCTTTTCACGTGCTTACCACAAGTGTGACCATTAGCCCTGGATACTGTACACCGCTAGCCCTTCAATGGCAATGTTTTTGATGCATTGGCGACCATCCTAGCAGAGTAGCACGTTACAACGCGATCTTGCGAGAGAAATAAGCGAAGATGTCGCATCCGACAGTAATCTTTCGTGAGCGATGGCAGCGGCTGTTGGCGTCGTGATAGCTCTAATACCTTAGTGCAGGATCTAGCGCTGCAGTGCGCAAATTTACTATAACGTTATAGCATGCTTCCATAATGTTATAGCATGCTACTGGAACGTTATAGCACACGCCTCTCTTGTCAACTTGCAGTCATAGCGCGTGCCACAACACTGTTGTTAGCGCTGTGGCTGTGGTGGTTACTATTACTCTGGATTTGGAATACTCTTTTCACAAAGGTAAGTGAGAGTGTTCCTACTTACCCGCTGTGCGCAGCTGTTACTAGAGGTGCATTTGTGTTTAGTTTCCCACAACGAAAGAGAATCATGTGGAGGAGAAATGCATACTGCACGCACGCATAATTTCACCCTAAATTTCAGGGATGGCATGGGCAATTCAAAACGCATGAGATTGAGAATTTGGTTTAACTGACAGAAGTCATTGATTTACTTTTAACAAAAGTGTAGTTAGGATGGTTTTTAAAGTGTTTCTGTTGGTTGTAACCTAGTCTGGCAAATAAACGATCAGTGAAACTTCGCAGCCTGTTTCCTTTTGTGCTTTCACTCGCTGTAGTAGCATAGCCTCATTGGGTGTCGTGTGACTATGCTGGAGGACGCAGGTTCGACTTCCGGCCACGGCGGCCGTATTCAAATGGGGTAAACTGTAAAGAACATCCATATGGCGGTAGCGGCACGTATAACTGTATCAATTGTATATGATCATGCTTTCACGCCTGGACTTTACAGTGGAATCAGATTTCGTAAAATTTTGAAAAATGAGGTGGAATGCTTTTTTTGTGCACCTCGTTCAATTCATGAGTGCTGTACGTGCCGTGCGAAACTAAAAATTCATGTGCTTAGTAAGTATGCCGACACCGGAAAAAAAACATTAGTTGTGTGCTGTCTAAGGTAATCGATAATAAAGCAAGAACGCTTGGGAAGCAGAGCTCCTTGTATTCGTGACAAATGTGTAGTATGAAAAAACACGAGACCCACACGGTAGTGTGTGGAGCATCGTGCAAGTGCCTGGCAATAAAAAGGAGAGGCTTTTACTCTACACCAATACAACAAAAATCAACTCTTGCAATGTTTGCATCTATCTTATGTAAAAATAATCGCTGGTGACTGGCCGCAGCTGGCTAGGCTCGGCATGCGCATGCGCGCACGCAACACCCCCGTCATTGAGGAGAAACTTGAATACTAAAGGAGGAACGTTGCTCTTTTGGTGTTTGCCGCGAAAGTGCGCAACGGATAAAGCACCAGAAATAGAGGAAGCTGTGGCGCCGAAGGTTAAACGGAGCCCATTTCTCCATTCTTGCTCCCTTTTATGGGGAAACTTTTATAGCGGAACCCGTTTGTCCCCTCGTAGGTGTAGTGGGTAACAATTGTTACATTTTGACCTCCAAGGTGGTGCCGGTAGAAGAATTCTTCTGTGCACTGTGGAACAACTAAAAATAGTGCTGAATGTACATGCCAATGGCTGCTAACGGGGAATGAAGACAGGAGCATTCGGCTTTTAGTTAACGTGCACGCTGCGTTCCCATTAGCAGCCATTGGCATTAACAATGAGCACTAATCTGACAGAAAGGGTTAGCTATGTTATACTCACTGGGTGTAACCTCCTTAGTTTTAAGAAAGGTTTAGCGATTGTTGAGCCGCAGTGCCATGAATACAATGAACTAGTATATACTATGAACTCGAGGTGTTTAAATGGTGGGAAGTAGATACGAAGCGCAAGCCGTAAGAAAGTAAAAGCTGAGTTCTCCTGTCTCTCATTTCCCATTAGCAGCCATTGCCATGTACATTGAGCACTATCTGACCGCAAAAGGTTGCTACTTTATACTCACTGGGCGTTCACCTCCTTGGTTTTAGAAAGGTTTAGCGAGCATTGGGCCGCAGTGCCGTGAATGCAGTGATTAGTATATACCATGAACTTGAGGTGGTTAAAGGTGGGAAGTAGACCCGAAGCGCAAGCCGTAAGAAAGTGTGCGTATGCCACCTCTCGTTTAGTCCTTGGAGTGTCCCGCTGGATGGCGGTGCTTCAATATAGGCAATATATGATGAAAAGATGCGA
>WOVY01008529.1:0-16246 GCA_013436015.1 Rhipicephalus annulatus | reverse complement strand
AAAAGACGCTGGACTCTTACAAACCGCGTCTCTCCCCTTCGAGGTCCGTAACCTAAACTGGCTCAGGGAATGGGAGACTTTTACCAACGGCCGACCGCCTTGCTGCGTGGGGCGTGGCGCCCTCCGCCACATGCCCGCAATGCGGTCGCGTCGAAACACTGAACCATGTCATTCCATGAATGTATAGTAGCGCGCACTTTTTGGCGCATGGTAACCAGGATTTTCCAATCAAGTATCAGTGGAAAGTCTAGCCACAGGGATCAACTTAGTCCTACTCCTAATAGCTATCGGAGCCTCGTCTTAGGAAACGAAAGGACTGGCCTGCCTGAGGGGAACGCCCCCAGAGAGCCAGGTTTCTCTACTACTACATCGGCTCAGAAACATAATGCTTATGCATCTTAACGCAAAACTATTCATGCTGGGAGAGAGGCTTCCTCTTCGACGGTGGTCTACGCGATCTATTATCGTAAAAAATAACAGTGTCCATGCCTTTCTCACCCTATTGGGAGGTGGGCTAGAGCTTGTACCACTGTGACATTACAGTGTGTATTTTTCTTTTCTTTCTTAGAAACATGTCCTTTTGTACAATACTGTTCTTGAGTGTGAGAGTACATTTTCCCACAAGTGAATGCAAAATATCAGGCTACACTGTGAATGACCTCCCCTGTTTGTTCATATAGCCTTACTGTTTATTTAAGTTAATCATCTCGATGTCATGACTGTCCTGTATATGTTGTACAATTTTTGCATTGTACGTCACTGCATACGCTATAAGTTCTTTCGCTGCATATACAGCCTTGCATTGTAACATAACGCATTGTTCACCATTGCCCATTTTTATGTGTGCACATAGGCTGTTTAAGATGTATCCGGAAATAAAATTCTCTTAACCGCTATCTGTGCAAGACTGCTACTGTAATCGGACTTTCTATTTGCCGGGCACAGGTTCCCCAAATAAGCTGTTAAATCCCAACACAAAGTATCCTGTCTTCGGACACGTCACGACCCCGTGACAATATGATGATCTTAAGTTCATGGTCTTGCTGATTTTGCTATTTAATTCGTTCACATGACATATTGCAAAACTGGTATCGTATGACATGACTACATGGCGAACATAGTGACGGATCATAGCAGGGAAATCATGATATGCATGTCTTGTATCACGACTGGACGCCCACGCTCAAGGTGCGCTCGCTGTCGCTTTGTTAGCTTAACATATACCAAATTTGCTATTACGGGACAAGTATAGAAGACGAAGTTATATGAGTGCTGCAAACATGATAACCACGCTATGTGTGTCATGTAATAATTGATATGTAGGGCTTAATGCGCGAAAACCACCATATGATTATGAGAGGCGCTTTCGTTCGGGGCTCCGCAAATTTCGACCTTCTGGGGTTCTTGACGTGCGCCAAAATCTGCACCACACAGGCCTACAGCATTTTCGCCTTCATCAAAATGCACCCGCCGCAGCTGGAATTCAATCTTGCGACCTGCAGTTGAGTAAGGCCGTAGTACCTTAGCCACTAGACCACAGAGGTGGGGTGATTGTGTGTCATGCAAGAGCATGACCACATGCCACGCTGATGATGCGCTCGCCGCCGTGTCACTAGCTCCACATGTACCATGCTTGGTATTGCATTACGTGAACGGACGATGAAGATATATAAACACGTCCAAACATGATAATCATGATATGCGCTTCATGTAAAACATGACTAAATGGTACGCTCACAATGATTTCGCGGCCGTTTTGCTAGATCCCCATATGCCAAAGTTGGTATCAGGTGATGTGAATAGACAACGAAGATAAATACCGAGCGTCAAAACGTGATAATATTGAGATGGAAGTCTTGTACGGCATAATTTACGTCTGTTTTGTAACGTTGTGCTGATGCTAAAGTGTCGTACTAATCTTGCTTTTTTGTGCTTCGCATTTAATCATTCCTAGTGTACGTGGGATCTGCAACTTTGCTTTTTATTGCAATAGCAATTATTTGGCACTTTAGGCTGGATTTTGCCGCCGGCATCGGAGTCGATGTCATGCACCGTATATGTATAACTTATCTACATATTTGAAAACGCAAGAAAGAAAAAAAAATTTAGAAAAAATGCCCGGATTGGCATGTTAGACTGCCAATGTCGTCGATCGAGAGAGAGAGAGAACAAATTTATTTAAAAATTAACGAACCACAGTCCGGGTGCACTAAAAAAAAACCTATTCGTCAGACAGGCCTAGAAGTTGCAAATGCTGATAGGTAGGTAGTAAACTTTATTCAGTTGACAGGAAGAGAGTTGGGGACGGCTTTAAGGGCCGGCCCCTTACAAAATCTAGGAGGAGTCCCTAGTCCGAGACCCCTGTGGCTTCTGCTGCAGCACGCGCTCGGGCCACTAGGGCACGCTGGTCCTCCAGGGTCGAGCAACCGAGCAGGGCAGCCTCCCAGCTCTCTCGGTAGGGAGGGAAGGGGAAGGAAGTGGCGGACACGCCGGATTTGAGGGGCATGCCCACAACCATATGGAAAGGATCCGCGAACGGATGGTCACAGTGCGGGCATTCCCCAGAGAATGCCGGATTGAAATGTTGAGTATCGCCGGGCACAATACTGTATTGTATAGAGACGGAGGAGCCAGCGCTCGTCCTTCTTGGGCAGGCCCGATGCTGGGGGTGGGAAGCGGAGCCTGTTCGATTTGTACATGGCGGTGATTTCTCTGAAAGAGGTAGCCGGAGTGGTTCTGGAACATCAGGCGATGGAGGGCGAGGCGGGTCCCGGTAATTAAGCGCGCGGGTCGAGGCATCTGCAGCCTCGTTCCAAATAGCCCCCGTATGAGCAGGAGTCCAGATGACGGTGCGTGGATTTGGGCGATCTAGATAATAGCATCGCTTAAGGATTTCGGCGGCGCGATCATTCATCATTGATGATGAGATTTTGGCACGCCCTCCGCGAATCGGTAATAATTATCCGAGATGCGGGGTCCGCTGTGGCGAGGGCTATGGCGACCTCTTCCGCCTGTGTGATGTCCGGTGCTCGAAAGGTGAGCCCTTGAATAGGTACGTTTTGGTGAACCACAGCGGCCGTGTACCACACGCCATGGTGGGGGCCGGATTGCGTCCGTGTAGAAGACTCCCGGGCGTGAGCCGTACCGTTGCTGTAGGGCTGTAGCCCGCGCTGTACGCCGCCCATCGTGAGTCCCATTTGTCATGTTTGGGTGGGGCAGAATACGGAATGATCAGTGCACCACGCTAATCTCGGGGATCGCGGTACGCTCTTCCACCTGTGGGTGTTGGAAATGTGGAGGCGGTGTAGGAGGTTGTTCCCATCCTGAGACCTACTAAGGCGCAGGTACTGGTTTTTGAGAAGAGCCTCTTTAAGTTCCCTCGTACGTGTTTGTCATGCCCAGGTCTGCGAGACGTTGGTTCGACGTTGAGATGGGAGGTCTAGGGCACGTTTGTAAATTTTGCGGAGTAGTAACAGTCTAGTGTGTTCTCGTCGCATTTACGCAGACGCAGGTAAGGTGTCGAATAAAGGATCCGGCTGGTCACGAAAGCGTTGGCGAGGCGCAGAGCAGCACGGCTCTTGAGGCCTCCTCGCTTGTTCGAAACCCGGCGGATCATTGCGGCTCACCTGATCCCCCACAGTGCGTAGTTTGCGCAGAGTGGGTTGTCAATTTTGCGGTGTTTGTGTATGAAGAGTCCCAGGACTCTGATTTCGTCGCGTTCCGGAATGGCCCTGTTACACAAGGTGAGTTCAATTTGTGTCGTGTCGTTCGGTTTGGGGCGAAGATGCACGTATTCCGATTTAGTGGGTTAGCATTCGAGGACCGCAGCCGCGGGCGTAGCTGTCAACTATCAACGCGGCATGTTGCAGGCATGTCTCGATGCTACCAAGGGAACCCTGAGTTGCCCATAGCGTGATGTCGTCGGCGTACAGAGCGTGCTGCACGCTTGGGACAATCGTTTAGCAATGAGGGAAGGTGAGCCATGGCAAGATTGAACAGAAGAGGAGAGAGGACTGCTCCCTGTGGTGTTCCGCGCGTACCGAGGGGGGTACGGTCCATGCTCCTTGTCTTGAATTCGCAGGTATGTCTGCCGTTCTATGAGGAATTGGCGGACGTACCTAAAAGCATTATGCCCACAGTTTGTTTGTGATAGGTTGGTAAGGATGATGTCATGGGTAACGTTATCGAAAGCTCCCTTGAGATCTAAGGCGAGGACTACCTTGTCGTCACTGGGATGTTCGAGCGGTTCGACAATGTCACGATGGAGTTGCAGGAGGATGTCCTGAGCAGAGCGATGTGGGCGGAAGCCGTACATAGTGTCTGCAAAAGTGTGTCGGGCCTCTAAGTATTCAGAGAGCCTGTCCCGGACCATGGCTTCCATAAGTTTCCCTACGCATGAGGTTAGGGAAATTGGTCTGAGATTGTCGATGTTTACAGATTTGCCTGATTTAGGGATGAAAGTTACTAAGGCCGTTTTCCAATCGAGCGGTAGGGGTTCACGTCCCTCCCAGATTTGATTGAAGTAGTCGAGGAGGTGAATGTACGCCGAGTCAGGGAGGTTGGCTAGGAGCCGAACCGTCACTCGATCCCGCCCTGGCGCTGTGCCTCGTTTCATTTTGGACAGGGCCGCCTTCAGATGGTGGAGCTGAAAGCAACGATCCAACTCGGCGTTTTCCGTGCCTGCATATGAATACGCCGGTCCGATGGGGTCCTGTTGGCTACAGAGATATTTGTCTCTGAGAGCCTGTGCCAATTTTTTCCGCGTCACCCGCATAGGCGTGAAGCGCGCGCTGAAGGTGTTTCTGTGTTTTCTGTGCGTGTTTGGCTAAGGTCGATGAGAGCCCTAAAGAGACGCCAGGTGTTGCGGCTTGACATCTGTGTGGCGGCAGTGTTGCAGCGCTCTACCCAGTTTGAGTCGGCGAACTGGGCCGCGTACTCGTCGGCCTCTAGGGTGAGAGCCGCTATGCGGATTTTGAGCTGTCGGTTGTGTTTCTGTCGGCGCCATCGGCGCACTAGGCTGTGCCGAGCCTCCCAGAGATGCAGGAAGGTGGTTGTCCACCGCCGGCGTGGCCTCTGAAAGTTGAAACCGTCTGCTCGATTTTGTGGAGTGAGTTTACGAGATGTTGGGACCAAGTGTAGTATCCTTGGTGAGCTATGGGGGTCGGATTGAAGTATACCAAGCGGAATTTGGTCCAGTCTGGAAGTTTCGCTTGGTGGTGGGGACGAGTAAGGGGGTGTGTCCGGATTGTGGTAATGACAATGCAGTGGTCACTACCGAAGGTTTCCTCGGTATTGAGCCAATCTGCGTGTTTGATGTTTTTGGTGAGTGTGAGATCGGGACATGTGTCTCCGGTAACAGAGTTTCCAATGCGGGTTGGGTGTGTGGGGTCCGTCAGGATGGTTAGGCCCATGGTGGAAATGAGTTCCGACAATTTCCGACCACGTCGTTCCTCCCGACGATAACCCCAGAGAGGGCTGGGGGCATTGAAATCGCCTACTATGACTAGTGGTTCTTTGCCTGCCACCGTGGGAGCTTTGCTAAAGATGTCGGCATATGTTATGTTGGTCAGTTTGGGTGAACTGTAGATGTTAAGAATGTGTATTTATGGGTCCTGCTTCCTAAGTGGGAGGAGAGTCACCATAGCATACGAGTAAGCTGGGTTGCATTCGAGATCCACCAAACTGGCGGTGTAATCTCGATGCACGCAAAGTGCCGTTTCCGCGTCCCTTTGATACACGGTATAGTTTGTAAGGGCGGCGTGTTCACCTGGTTCCTGGTAGGGCCACTACCGCGGGTAATTGGGGATAGGTTTCTAAGTGGAGCCGGAGAGCAGCCCGCTTAGTGCGAGCCCAAAATCCCCGGCAGTTTCCATTGGAGGATTGTGAAAGGGTCCGAATTAACGCGGGCGCGGCGCGATCTAGAGGCGTTGCCCGCCATCATGGGTATTAGAATTTTGGGTAGCCTCCAGGAGAGCAGAGAGATCCAGAGGTGCTCCACCGCTCGGTCCGGGGCTTGCTGCTGATGTTGCAGTCAATATGGTAGGCTGCCTGTCAGCCTCAGCCCTTTGGGGAAGTGGCCGGGGCGTGTGAGGTTTATTGACCCGCTTAAGTTTTGGGGTGGGACGACGGGTGCTGGAAGCGAGTTGGGCAGCTGGGCCACTATCATGCCCGGGATTCTGGCGAATACGGTTTGGAGGGCGGCAGCCAAGCGATCCTCGATAGTAGTTACTATGGAGGCCACCTGGCCCTCCAGGCTATTTAGACGCGCCTCAATCGGAGCGAGGAGTGCCGTGGTGTCCCTTTGTTCCGAGGGGGCACTATCCATCGCTTCGGCGCCTGCCCGGAAGGTGTCGAGGTTAGATGGAGGCGGGCGGTTTGCGAGTGCCTCCATTGCACGGGTCAACGAGGCCACTTGGGCCCGGAGCTGTTTAATTTCAAGTTGTTCCCGTGTGGGGGCGGAAGAGGTTTGAGGTTTGGGTGGGTTTCGAGGGGGTTCTGGATGGGGAGGCTGCCCCGCCCGAGCCGCTCACCTCGGATATTTGTCGGGGCGCGAGCGGCCCATGTGGCATCCCCCTTGGGCAGCAGGCTGGATTCCGGGTGACGGCGGGTGCGGTGTAGGGGAGGCAGGTGGGCCCCTGGCTCGAGGTGGACCTCGCGGTGGGAGGTCCGGCCGGGGTGGGGCCTCGCTTGGAGGGCTCGGGAGCCCCCGCGCCAGGATGCGGGGGTGGAGGAGAAGGTTTGGTGGCAGGAGGCTGGGCCCCCTGCGGTGAAGTCCCGGTGGTCGGCCTGCTTGGCTTCCGTGTTCGCCGGCGTTTGCGTTTCTTGGAGCCGGTTTGGTTCGTCGGTAGAAGAGTGGATGGTTTTGGTGGTGGTGCCCTGTAACGTTCCTTACAGCACCGGTCCCCGGTGACATGGGGTCCGGCGCATAGAGCACACTTCGGCGTGCATTCGTGAGGTGCGCGAGCACCGTCTATGAGTGGCACTGTGTTGCCACAGGTACCACAGAGGTCCGGTTTAGGGCCAGGGCAAGCGTCGGGTCGATTCCCCAACTGAGCCGCACTGGTTGCAGGCTGGTACAGTTTTTTCTGTATGGCTGCACCGGGATCAGCAGGGCGTCATAGGTGACGTACCTGGGCTTCACCTTTCCTGCAAAAGTGAGCCGCACCTTGTTGGAGGTGCCCAAACGCCGGATGTGCAGTATTTCGCCTTCCGGCCAGTAGAAGCGTTGGCGAAGTTCGGTTTCAGAGTCAGAGCTGCGCACTGTCACCACTCCGTAGCAGGAGTCCTGGGTGTCCGCGCGGAGATACCCGAAACAGGGGCACCGGTCCGACGGATAAAGGAACTGTCAGTTCACCAATTAGTTTGTCCGCAATAAGCGGATGTGGGGTGTAGGCCAGAATGAGGTTTTGGTCCTGCACCATCACGACTGTGACCAGCCGGTTCGCGTTCGCTCCGAGGTGGGCGATGAGCGCGCTGCCGGCGCCGTTCTCGGGGAAAACGGCGGTGAGGGATAGTTGTGTCCGTGCTTTCAGAACAACACAAAGTCAGTTTCCTTCGGCTCGGCAGAGGCCGAGGCTGCCACGAGGGCCGCCTCCTCCCCTGTTGCGGGCCCGCGGAGTGCGGCGAAGGCGGCGGAAGTGTGGAGGAGGAGCGGGCTACCTCGTCGACAGCCGTGGTCGGGGAGGCCGCGATGGCGGACGCCCGCCACTGCCGCGTCGCTCGCTCGCTCGCGTCTTGCCACCGCGGCAGCAAGCGCGGTGCTGTTAAATGTTTGGGGCAGCTCCGGCCTACTGTCCGAGGTAGAGATGGTAGTCCACATCATGCTGTGGGGGTCGTATCCGGTGTAGGTGTTCGCCACGGTGACGGTCGTGGTGTGGGACCGATCGCCCATTTTGCCGGGGGGCGCCATAGCCAGTAGGCCGAGCGGGGCCGCCTCCGGCGTCCAGATGTAAGTCACCCGTGAAAGTTGTGAGGTGGGTCCACTTGCCGAAATGGGGTGTCCAGATGAACCGGATCACATTCCGGTGACGGTGGAGAGGTTTTCCTGAGGGTCCAAAGAGGTGGTCAGGGGTTCCGATCGAAAAACGATGGAGCCGAAACGCTGCACGTCCTAATCGGTTGCGCGCTCGCAGCGCCCTCCGCAAATGCTGGAGCAGTGTCTTCATGACGTCCGAGGAGAAGTCGGCCAACCACTCCTCCAAGGTCGCAGGTCTTAGGTGTAGAGCTATGTGCTTGAGGCTCTCGCCCAAGCTGCGCGACCACCCGTACAATCCCACAAAACGTGAGCACAATCCGGGAAGCCACCACATGCCATGCAAGCATATGATCCGTCTTTTCCTTGTATGTAGTGTTGAATGTGTGGTGAGTTTGGGCACGCCTTATCAGGGATGCCTCGCTTCTCGTCATGAAATGAGGAGGATCAGGATAAACCCTGCGATTGTTGCGCATCTCATCTAATCGTTCACGCCTCTCTAAACGTGCCATAGCAAGTAATTCGGTGCATTTCAGTGATTCCGGCAACCACACAGGAGGGCCTGGGAGATTTACGCAGGACATGGCGTTGTGCCACTACATTCCCTCTGATCCCTGAGTGACCAGGTATCCACTGTACACGAACACGTAACGAAGGGTCGTCAGCTTAGTGCTTCGTAAGTATGTTGTATTGCGCGTCTGGAATGTCACCTGTCGCGAGGGCTCGACAGGCAGCTTTGTTATCTGTGCGTATCAGTGAATTACGGGCATTGGATTGGCCATGATAACTGCTTCTACTATGGCCGTGATTTCTGAAATGCATTGCGTACTAATGTTTGTAATGGAAGCCCCATAACAGTGGGAGTCCATCGGAAGCTATTACCGTTCGAAAGCCCTCGCTGGTATGAGACAGAGATGCATCCGTGTACAAGATCCACTCTCCAGTGGTTTCTTGGAGATGTTGTACTCGTGATTTACGTCATCCTGCTTGGTTATTTCGATCCATGTGCCGCGGAAACTGGTTCGACGGTGGACTGGTCGAGTGTCGCCCAAGGGGGCCAGGTTGCTTCAAATGCGACAGGTGCAGATATGTCGTAGCCTAATTCACGAATCAGGACGTATCCTTGTGCGGAATGTTTGAGGCGCGTGAATTGTGGTCACGGTGAATTTGGGCCAACTCGTCAAGGTTTGGTAGGATGGCAGTTCCTTGAACCCCATCAGACTTCGCATAAGGAGCAGTACCCAGTATTGTGCAAGAAATCTGACGAAGCAAGGGGTCTCGAGCTTCGATTTTGCGTCTTGGTGATGTCAATATATAGATATCGATGCATTACGCGGGGAATGGATAAAGCTTGGGTCATGCACTTGAGTCTGTGTTCTTTGATGCCTCTCAACTTTCGCGTTGTGCGTTTCAAAAGACGGTGTACTTACTGCAACTGTTGTATCATATGTAGGAGCCACTCCTTTGACTTGCCGTCATCTTGCAACCAGAAGCCAAGCACTTTGATGCAGGAATTCCTGAGAATAGGGTCATTCTGCATGGAGAGTGTAACGAGTTGCCGGTCTTTCTGAGCGTTTGGAGGCTTCCGATTTGTTACGACGATAAACTCAGATTTGGCACTGGAAAAGTGAGCCCTCTTTCTTCAAGGTATCGAGAAGTCGTGCCAATGGCCGATTGTAGCGTGTGTTGTATTTCTGATGGGGAACCCCTTCCGGCACAAAGGGTGATGTCATCCGCATATATTCTAAACTGAAGGTCTTGTATAGATCTGAGATTCCGCGTCAGACCAATGAGAGCGAGGGAAAAGAGTGTCGGGTGACAGAATTGATCCTTGCGGAACGCCTCGTTGAAGGTTCCACGTGCGCGCTTTTACATCGTTTACCTGCACGGCGACTGTGCGGTCGGTAAAAAATTTTTAACATAGTTGTATAGCTTCTGTCCCGGTTCGGATCGCCCTAAGGCCCTCAAGAACCGCTGCTTGGGTTACGTGGTCAAACGACCCTTTATATCAAGGCCAACTACAGCACACAGTTGAGAGGTGCTGTGCACGGTGTACGCATCCTGCAAAGCAAGCATCGTATCTTGCGTACACATGTGTTTTCGGAAACCAATGATGCGCGGGTCAACCGCACATGCTCTGTCCTGCTGCCAGAGTAGTCGTGTTAGTGCCATGCGCTCCGTAAGTTTCTCTGGACATGATGTCAGTGAAAGCGGGCGAAAATTTCCAATTTCGTTTCGTGCCTTATTGGGCTTGGGGATAGGAATTACAGTGGTCATTTTCCTCTCCGCGGGAATATTGCCTGTTTCCCAAGCTTGGTTGATGGTGTCGAAAAGAAAATTCAGTTGTGTTCCGGGCAAAATTCTTCACATCCTATTGCTTATGCCATCCGGGCCTGGCGCTGTCTGCCTTTTACAGGCGTCGATAGCCATTCGCAGCTCACCCATTGAGAAAAATCGGTCGAGATCTGATGAGGTGTCGTCAGCTAATACCGGAAGAGGATGAGCGCAAGCGATTGTCGTAGCTGTTGGCAAGAAGTGGTCGGTGATTTCTTCTGCCAAAGTTTGCGAGTCAATCCCATTCTTGAGCTGTATTACCTCCAGGTGGTTCTTTCGTTTGGGTTGCTCAAGCAAGGTATGAATAAGAGACCATGCTTTGCTCGTGTGCAAGCTGTTTGTTGCCTGCGTGCTCACAAATATCCAGACATTTGTCGGTGGCTAACTTGTCCGCATACTCTTGCGCTTCTCGCGTGATCTCTTCTATGTGGGACTTAAGACGTTTTGTTTAGTTTGTTTCGTTTCTATCTCCAATTAGCCCATGCCTTTCATCCCAGAGGGTCAGAAGATGTGGCTCAATCTGTGGGTTGTCATCATTGCTGTGAACTGTTTTGGTGGTTTATCTATGTGCTGTAAAGAGAGAAGGGTTCGAATCGTCAAGTGTCGACGTTTTTACTTTTGTAGTGGACCTTGCAAAAGGCATCCCAATTTTTAAGCTCCAACGGTATTGAGTAGTTCCCCCTCTTGGGACCTCTTTTTTGATTAGGTAAGGGAATTGTAATTTCGAGGATGCAGTAATCACTGCCGAATGTTTCACCTAAATTGTGCCTGTCCGGTGTCTTCTTTGTGCTGCCCCATGCCAAATCGAGATTTGTGTCACGTTGCACAGAATTACCGGTTTTAGTGGGCTTGTTGACATCATTGAGAAGAGAAAGGTGGTGTGTGTGGGCCAAATTGAGAAGGCACCTTCCGGCCTCCGAAGATGCATGGTAACCCCTGTAGGTATGACAGCTATTGAAGTCACCTGCCCATAGCAAATCCAATGTTTCATGTTTTTTGAAAAGGTTGTGCCATGGGCTGCGGCACATTTTTCGAATTAGGTAGGCGATATGTATTGATTATGCTTATATCGTACTGTCGGAAAAAGCTACATTTTAGGAAAATGCTTTTTTCTTTCTCATTATTCAGATAGTCGACAGGTTCCTGCACAACATTGTGTTGATTCGAACCGATATGTGTGCGTTCTCTAGTATAAAGGCACACATACAAAACATTGACGTGTAGTTATGGTACTTAAGACATGCGGAAAGATTGCTTTTTCTTTGACGATCGCACAAATAGGAACGCTAAACCTTGAGCAGTATTCGTGGGTGTTGCGTCATGATTCGGTACGTAACTGGTTCAGTTACATACCAATGATTCGTGCGATGCCAGGAGCACTATAGGTTGTATAGCCTGGTAAGAAAATTACTGTTAATGGTTCTTGGAGAACTATGACATCTGGTTTGCGTGGAGATTGCGTAATGAAATATAAGAGGGAGCTACGTTTCCGGCGAACACCTCGATAGTTCCACTGCCACACGATAATCCCCGTGGTTGCGCTGTGACGAAACTGGCTGCGAATCACTCTACGTCTCCAATATTATGATTGGTGAATTTATACGGGTGTGCATCATCACGTGCCGTACCTCGCCTGCGCGTTGTTGCTGCGTTTCTGAGTAGTTCAAGCGACTGCGCCAGGGCTGCTAGTTTCTTGAGAATCTCTACTTGTGTCTGTATCTCATCTTGCTGCTTCTGCAGAAGATTAAGTTGTCTGATTATTGTTTCTAACCGCATATCATTCTCGGTCTTATACGCGAGAAAATAATGTGGTGGTGCTGATACCTGTGGAGCAGCAGAAAACGAAGTAGGGCTGGGTGAATGTGTAGAGGTGTTATGTTGTTTCGTGGGACTGCGACCCAGTGGAGTGAAAGACAGACTCACCTTGTCCGACAGAGACTGCCTTGGCTGCTTGCGTGGTGGTCCTTCGGATGGCGTAGCGGCTTCTGGGATAGGAAGGCCTGTAAATAGCTAGGTGTTTTCGGTTTTGGGTGGTGGTGGTGGTGGTGGTGTCGGTGTCGTCGAAAGACGATAGTCTTGCGTCCGGAGAAAGTGAACAAAGCATTTATTAAGATGTTCTGTGCAAGAAAATCGTTGAATGGTATTCTGGAGGCACAGCGTTGGAGTGCCTCGAGCGTGCAGCAGAGGCGAACGAGCGCATCGAGGCACGTTTTACACTAGCTCCATCTGGCATTTATCTTCGAAAACGAAGGAAGGCATGCGCGCCTGCGGAGAGAGATGCGCGCCATCCTCGGAGCCGATAAGGTGTAAGAACGTGGGACTCCTACGTCGTGAATGCGAGGCGTTAATCACTGAGCCACCCCGGTGCACTATCTTCAGTGTTCAAATGGCAAGCTACATATATCTACTACTAACAGCTGATCATGAGATTTCGGAGGGGAATTATGTTTTCAGCATTACCAGCAAGATGCTGCAAAGAGCGCGCGTCGCCGCATCGCTTGGCGATGCCCGCTCTAATCTCCTACGCGTACTTCGCCCGGTGAGATAAGGGCGCGTGAGGGAGTGGGCCATGCGTCCTTATCTCGCGGTGGCGAGGAGGGGAAGGTCGTACGCCTTGCTGGCCTTGGGCTTTACCTGGAACGATTCTGCTGTAGTTACCTGGTGCACAAAGGTCACAGCAATCATTGCAGTCTTCATTTGCGAAAAGCGTGCGCTTTTCAGACACAGCAAATTAGCAAATGAGACGCTTATTCGCGGTGCACCCGTACATGTGAGTAAGTTTTGTGCGTGAGGAAAGCGGGGCATCTTTTAATCTGCTTTCAATTCTGCGCGTGACCTTTCAATTCGTTGCTATCGCGTTTATTGCTTCGTCTTTCCAGCAAGGCTGGGATATTTGTGATCAACAATGTTCACAAGTATGAACGTAGCCACCAGTTAAAAGGGACTGGGCGTTGAGCAAATTATTGATTTGCGGCTTGGTGGCTGAACCGTGCAAGAAGAAGACAGACAGACCAAATTTAGGGTTTCTGAGAGCAAATTTCTCTAAATAGAGCAAAATTTTATCATTCAAGAATCCCAAAAAAGCTTTGAAATGAACAAGCTGAACATTTCTGTTGCACACCTTTTTTTCGTGCATTGCTTAAGACACCTGAACTTCCGATATAATAGCGTATCTTCTCTGCGATAAGGTCCTTTTCATTTGATGCGAAAGTCTCGAAGGCGAGAACGTGGCTGGAAGAGCTCGATGCGCTCATCACTGGGCGAACCCTCCTGTTTAATTTCCGTTCATGTGGGAACGTTCTGAAGTAGCTGCTTCTATCGGGCAGAAGTGCAACTATTTTTTATTTGTCGCTTTGAATCCTGGGAGACGGAAGCTGTTTTATGTTGTTTTATCGTAGACATATAGATGGCGCTGACAGCGCTACACGCATGTTTCTCTCACTAAGACATGTTATTACAGTTGACGCATTTTTTACCCCGGAACTTTAACCTTTGTCTCGTTTTCGGCTTTGAACTATTATTGCCAACCAACTCTCCCAGATTCTTCATAGTGTTCGAAGTTACTTGTTAAATATTTTAGAAATGTCTTACTTCACCGGGCTTCGGTTTTAATGGGATTTCACGTTTTTAATGTCGTTGTCAGCACAAGATTTCAGAGGAATGTAAATTTAATTAGTTGTCCCCCTTATGAGGCAGAACTTCATTCGATAAGCTACAAAAGAAATGTACACATTTCACGCATTCTGTGAATCGTTTTCATGCGAAAAATTCGAGTAGCTTTCTATGCTGCTTTTTAGGGATGAAGCTCCTTAGAATGTGGGTCGTTCTCTCCTCCGTTTGTATGTAGTAAGTATGTCGCCACCTCAAGATTACGATTTGCTTAATAGATGGTGTTGGGTGTATATTTCCTTGGAAATATTATTGTCACAATGCAGAAACAGCAGCAGTTGAATACAGGAAACTCCCTTTCAGTGTACCAGAACGCTGACAAACTGATCGGAAGAGAACCTCGTCTTTTTTCTCTCGCTGCGCGTGTTCTTCGTTGTTCTCTTTGTGCTGCATATTCAATGTGGCATGAGCCCCCCTCCCTCCTCTAAAGAGCAGCGTCCCGACGATCTCCTACAAAAGACGATGTAGTAGATAGATGGTGCGAATCAGTCCGAAAAATAGTGCTTCATTCGCACAACGTGCACGATTTCTTGTTTTCGCTGGCGAGTTGTCGAGGGGCTGTCAGGAACGACCGCGTAATTAACGTCGCTCAGGTGTTGTAAAACTGTGTAGGGGCCAAAATACTTCTTCAGCAATTTTCAGACAGTCCCCGGCGGCGGATAGGACTTCTTACCCAGACTTTGTCGCCGGGCCAATAGACGACATGTCGGAGTCGCAGATTATAACGTTGGGCGTCGTAATTTTGCTGATGGGTTATTTGGACGCGTGCAAACTGCCTCGCTTCTTCTGCTCATTGGGTGGAAGATGCAGCATCCAAATTGATGTCATTGCAGTCGTACAGTAACATTGCATCAAGCATCGTCTTCACTTCACGGCCATGAAGGAGACTGAACGGGGTTCTTCGTGTAGTTTCTTGCTACGCTGTATTAAAGGCGAACGTGATGTACGGCAGAATGTCGTCCCAGTTCTTGTGATCCACATCAACGTACATACCCAACATGTCGGCAATAGCCTTATTGAGGCGTTCTGTTAAGCCGTTGGTTTCTGGATGATAGGAAGTGGTTTTCCGATGGGCTGTTCCACTGAGCTCAAGCACTGTCTTCAGGAGCGCGGCTTTGAAAGCGGCACCTCGATCCGTTATTATGATTGTCGGAGCACCGTGCCTCAGGACGATATTTTCTGCAAAGAATCATGCGGTTTTCAAAGGTGGTGCCACTCGACAAAGCCTTTGTTTCCGCATAGTGCATAAGATAATCAGTGGTGACTATTACTCACTCTATGCCAGCATGGGAAGTCGGATATGGCCCGAGGAGATCCATTCCAATTTGTGCAAAAGGTACCGTCGGAACTTGAATTGGTTGTAATAGTCCAGCTGGTTTCAACTGTGGTGATTTTCGTCGTTGGCAATCGAGGCACGTGCGCACGTAATGCTTCACAATAGCTGGAGTCTTGGCCAGTAGTAATTCTGTTGGATTCTGGTCATTGTGCGTGTGTATCCAGATATGACCAGACGTTGGCTCATCGTGGCAAGCACCAAATATCTCCTCACGGATTGACGTCGGAACGACAAGTAGGTGGGTGCTTCCTCTGAAAAAAAAGTTCTTATAGAGAACACCACTACGTAAGCAGAATGACGGCAGGCTCCTTGCAAATCTGCTAGGAACGGTTGTTGTCCAGCCAGTCAAAAATTCAATAAGGGGAAGCAACTCGCTGTCTTCTTTCTGCTTGCACGAAATCGTAGTGGTGTCGACGACTCCTACAAACGCCATGCTGTCATCTTCTGTGTTATCGTTGCGCTTTATCGGTGACCTTGATGAGCAATCGGCGTCGGCGTGCTGCCGTCCGGACTTATACACGACCGTCATATCAAACTCTTGAAGGCGTAGCTCCACCGTGCGAGCCGACCAGACAGGTCTTTCATGTTGGTCAGCTAGCAGAGGGAATGATGGTCGCTGACTACGTGGAAGGAACGACCATAGAGATACGGACGAAACTTCATAACCGCCCATACGACAGCAAGACACTCTTTTTTCCGTTGTAGAGTAGTTGGACTCAGCGCGGGAAAGCGTCCTACTATAGCATATGCGATCACACGCTCGGCTGAGTCTTGCCACTGGACGAGTACAACACCTAAGCCCACGTTGCTGGCATCTTTGTGGACCATGGTAGGACCATCCTCATCAAAGCGAGCAAGCACAGGCGGAGTCTGCAGGCGTTGTCAGAGATCGTCAAATGCCGCCTGTTGATCGTCACCCTATGTGAACGAAACGT
>WOVY01008528.1:0-13366 GCA_013436015.1 Rhipicephalus annulatus | reverse complement strand
TTGCTCCAATGCAATGCATTCCACCACTTTATGGCGATCGTCATAAACACCTTCGCCCTTGAGCCATTCAATTAAATTGGCTTTCAGACAAACGCGAAGTCAACGTGTGACTCATTCCCCTTTTTAGCAAACCGGAACCTTTGCCTGAAGGCCTCGGGTGATAATTTAAAATGTCTCAAAAGCACTTCCTTAACCTCACCATAGCTCTCAAACACTTCCCTCGACAAGCACGTTATCAGTCGGACACTTTGCAGGGAAGAAGACACAGGTTCTGTGCCCAAAGAGACCATTTCAAAGCATTTCGCTCACAGACGTGTTCAAACTTGACGAGATACTTCGCCATGTCCTCGCCTACTATGAACGGTGACAGTTGGTCCCGAATTCGATAACCGCTGACCTGAACTGTCGGAGAAGCTACGCTAGGTGCCTGCGAATACTGGAGAATTTCTGATTTTATTCGTTTCAACTAGAGGCGCTCCTATCTCGCGGCCTCCTCAAGCTTGCGACACTCGCGCATTTCACCTTCTTCACGTTCATGAACTTCTCGCCTTTCAGCCTCCTCGCAGCGTGCTTTGATTTCCAACCAGGCCTCATCTACTTCCTCAGCCGACACTCCTTCATCTTTCATGATCTCAAGGATCGCTTGCTTTTGTTTCGCATGGCTCAAAGTAATGATGAAGTCTTGATGAATTTCGATGAGTTCCTTCACTTTAGGTTCTCCATCGTTCACACTAGCCTCTTGCTGTTTGCCTCTGTTAAGAATCTACTTACCGTACCTACTATAAGTCTACTAGGAGGACGGGCAACCAATTTTTAACACTGCTGTGTTTACATCCTCCGCATTAGCTTTGGTTTCAAAGTGCTCTTACTTGGCTTGAAACGATCAAAGCCTACTCGCGAGTGCTTCTACAGGCCTTCTCTGAACTACTATAACTTGAGCTAGACTAGTCTGGTGAACTGAGGGGGAAACATCAGGCTCTCACCGCATCAATTTCGCTGACGCCGGGTGATGCCGCAGCTGCCAACCACTGTTACAAAAGAGCCCGACGCCAACACAGTCCCGAAGGCGCCGCTGCTCTGATCTCCGCCGACACGGTCACCAGCTGTTTGGTAGCGTATGTTTCTCAGCTCGCGACTGCTTCTGCGCCGAGCTGATAGACGAACGACGAGATGACGGTGAGTTAAAGCAAGGTTTATGTAGAGGAAAGAATTGGAGGTGGTACAAATTCGGCACTGAGGCCGACAGTTTAGAGACTCGAAGAGCAGAGCTCTCTTCTCTGACACATAGGTCTACTGCTGGCGGACTCGGCCCAGGGGCTATTTTTAAGGCACCGGGCAGATCTTTTGACTAACCAAATGTCCAACCAGAAGCGCCGCTGGCCATGAGGTCCGAATCTTCAATGAGGATTGTCACTGGGCCACGTTATTTTTATCAAATCCGGAGCCACTGCGCGTGGTCGCCGCCATGCATTGCGTAAGACTCGCCAGACTGGAAGGCGCCGATTGCTTCGACGGCTCCTGGGCTGAGGGGGCTCGCTGTGCGTTGCGCGACAGCCCGGCGCCACCGCATGATGACGCCGTTGAGTTGTTCGGGTCAGGCGGGCTCGCATGCTGGCTTTGACACAGATTGCCTTTAGAAGGGGGTAAGACGTTTTGTGTGGGCTCGCAGGCGTAACGGTGGTCAGGAGATCAGGCGGGGGTAGATCCTCACTGCAGTCCCATAGTATATGAGAGAGAGAGGGCGACGTTGCCACATTTTGAGCGATGCGGACTGAAAAAATCTGGGAAAAGTGGGCGTATACCCGCGGGCATGGGAACGAATTCGTTTGGAGGCGGCGCCATGTGGTTTCTTGTTGTTTTATGAGTTTGGGATGCAGCGGTTGTTTGTTCGACGTGCGAGGTGATAGTGCTGAGCAATTTTGTGATAGTATATGAGGGGCTCACTGTAGTTTTCTGGGTTCGTGGTAGGGCCCACCACTCGGTTGATGAATTCTGGAGCTTGTCGGTGGGTGGTCGCGTTCCCCTGGTTTCCTGCGTGCGCCTCGTTTTCGAGGTAGGCGAAGGACTCAAAGAGCCGTAAGGTACCGGGAGCAACAGTACCGCGAGCGAAAGTGGATATTGCGCTTTTCGGGTCCCTTATGATCGTAGTAAACCCCGAGGACACCGCGAGAGCTATGGTCACTTCCTCGGCTTCGGCGGGGTGGAGGGCACGGACAGAGCCTTCTACTCGCAAGATTAAGTCGGTGTTAAGGGGGGTGAGACTATTTATTACGCTAAGTGCGTACGTGCTTGGTGGAGAGGGGTAGCGGGCCGCGTCCACGTAGGCCACATCGTGCCGTAAGGCCTAGAAGTAGTGTAAGGCTTGACTCGTGCTCGCCATCTAACGTCGTGGTGTTTTGCAAGCATGTTTTCGGCAGTGTTTTGATGAGAAAACGTCGACGTAAAGTCGGAGGTATAGAGACCGGCTCTGCGCCAGATGGCGAGGTGGTGAGTCCTATGCGAGCGAGTATCCAGCGGCCTGTCTTTCTACCGCGAAGTCTCTAAATCTGTGCTGTGCAATGCGCTTCGATCAGATCTTCGACAGTGTTGTGGATGCCGAGGCTGAGGAGATGTGACGTAGAGGTCGCGCGAATGAGTCCAAGAACATTCTTGAACACTTTGCGTATAAGTTGGTCCAGTTTGTCCCTCTCGCATCCCAGTAGGCGCAGGTATGATAGCGCGTACGTGAGACGAGATATGAGGAAGGTGTTGATAAGCTATAGTAGCTTTTTTTTTCTTCATGCCTTCTTTTGAGCGGACACGTGAGCAATGAGGCGGGTCGTTTGAGTGACGGCCATGATGAGGCGTTCCAGGGCGATGGTGTTACGTTGATTTGATTGAATGAATAGGCCAAAATGCGTATGTGGTCAACTTGAAGTACGGCTAAACCGTTGACATAGATATAAATGGCTCATGGGGGATGGTAGTTGTTCCGACAGCGGCCGGGACAACGAAGCAGCAATTTATATCTGGGGTTTAACGTCCCAAAATCACTATATGAATATGAGAGACGCCATAGTGGAGGGCTCCGGAAATTTAGACCACCTGTGGTTCTTTAACGTGCACCCAAATCTGAGCACACGGGCCTACGACATTTCCGCCTCCATTGGAAATGCAGCCGCCGCCGCCGGGATTCGAACCCGCGCCCTGCGAGTCAGCAGCCGAGTACCTTAGCCACTAGACCACCGCGGCGGGGCAACGAAGCAGCAAGAGCTCCGGCATGCTCTCAGAGCACGTGAGGCCTGAGTGTGTCACGTGGCTAACGACGATATGGGCTGCACGTTGGAGGGCACCTCTATCTTGCCGTCTGAATCCGTAGTCGTCCACAGCGTGACGTTGTCTGCATAGATGCTACGAAGAATGCCCGGGATGCCATCGAGTGAAGAAGGCAGCGTGCGCATAGCAAGGTTAAAGAGAAATGGAGAGAAAACTGCTCCTTGGGGGGTGCCTCTGTCTCCGAGTGTGAGGTATTTAGAGGCAGAGCCACCGGCTAACGATACTTCAACAGTTCGGTTCGAAAGGAAGTCACATACGTAGTTTGAACGTACGTTCACCCGGGTCAATGGCGGCAAGGTGTGAGGCAATGGCTTCCTGTCACACTGAGTCGAATGCCTTATGAAGATCTAGACCGAGCACGGCGTGAGTGTCGGCGGGGTACGTAGGAGGTCGTGGTGAATTTGCACTAGCGTGTCTTGCGTCGATAGGTGGGCGAAAGCCAAGCATCGTTGGAAGGAGGAGGTCATTTTCTGCAGTGTAGGTCTGTAATCGGGCAAGGACAACGTGTTCTATTAGACTATTAGACTGGAGCGATATGGGACGTAGGTTGCCGATGTCTATCTTCTTGCCTGGTTTGGGGATAAATACGAGCCTCGCGTGTCTCCCCTCTTGTAATATGTGTCCTGACTGCCAGCACTCGTTAGCGTACCGCGTGAGCGCAGCCACCAATTTCACGTCGAGATTGCAGAGAGAGTTGTTGCTTACGCTATCAGGACCAGGCGCTACGTTGTGCGAAGTTTGAGCATTGCGGCGTACATTACCGCCTCCGTATTATCTTAGTCCAGACGGGGGTTCGGTTTGCCACTGTATGTGGGAAAGTGCTCCGGTGCACGTTCGGCTTGCCGAGGTTCACGTAACGACGAGCCATTTTTTCGAGCAGCTTGGCGTCCGCGCCAGGGTAACGATGTAGCAGCCAGTGAAGCTGTTTTTGCGCAGACGACTTGGACGCACATGAATTGAGCAAATGTGGTAGTAGGTGCCACGTTCTCTTGGAGGTCATCTGCCCGTTGAGACTGTCACACAGCTGACCCGACTGCTGCCTCGGGAGGGTGAAGCTGTCGTTCCCCATTTCACGTGCTAGCGCTTCGATGCGGCGGCGTAGTTTCTTGTTGTGATGCTTCCGGTGCCACGTGCGCATGGGGCCAGCGGGTGCCTCCCACATGTGTAGAAGGCGAGAGTCGATTGTGGGCAAGTCGGTGGTAGTCTCCATCCACGGGTCGTGACTTGCACGTGCTCTTGAGAGGAAGCTATTCATTCATTGATGTCCGTAATGGTGTTGGAGGCTTGTTCTTCACGCAACTGGCGGAATTTCAGTCAATCGGTAATGCGAGCTGTGGGTTTTGTCTTTTTGCTGAGGCACGTTGGAATTGTTATCGCGAGGCTGTTGCGGTCACTGCCCACTAAAATGCCCTGTTGTCCCAAGAACTACGCGTAACGTTCTTGCACAGTGTTACGTTCTTGCACACTGTTGCCTATGCGTGTGGGCTGCTGCTGTTGATCGTTAAGTAGGGTAAGGCGAAGGTCTTGTACTAACGACCATAGCTTTCTTCCTTTCAGATCTATATGCGTGTATCCCCAATCGGGATGTCGTGCGTTAAACTCACCGAGCAAGAGCAGCTGCGCATCTCCGACGAGAGCGATCGTCTCAGTGAAGAGGCGAGAGAAGTGTGCCGCTTTCTAACGAGGTGAACTGTACGCATTCAGGACGAAGTGCTACTTGCTTGTACGTTTGCGTGGTAGAATCTCTACGATCGTACGCTGAATGCCTGTTGCTTTCAATTCGTGCTGTAAAGCTGTCAGGCTGTTGTGAACGAGCGTGGATGTGCAGGGGGAAGCATGCGTATCAATCTGATGGTAGGCCACGTAACCGGGGAGGGTGGAGAGAGTAGACGTCTCTTGTAAGGTGATAACATCCGGGGCCGGTTCCGTCGCCTAAGGATCAGCTTGCAGTTTCTGTACGAACTGCTGCAGGTGGCTCCGTTTCTTGCGGTACCCCTGCAGTTTCACTGCCATATGGTCAGTGTAGGACACGTCATGATTAAGCCATTGCAGGCTTGGGGCCCACCTGCAACGTGGCAGGTTGTTGAACGTGGCCCGATGCTCACGACGCTCGAACCATGCATGAATTTCCGTTGTGGTTGACTCCGTGTATTTTTGAGAGTATTCAGTGAATTATCGGCGGCCTCCAAATAACTCTTCAGGGCGTCATTGAGGTGTTCGTGTCCGCATTAGGTTGTTACAGGGTGTTGAAACGGACTTCGAATTTTACGTCTAGGGTCGTGAGAGCCACAGATACTGCTTTAGAGACCACCGTAGCGATATCGGTTTTGGCATGAAGCGAAGCGGTGGAGGTGTTTGCTTCGCGCTTATCCGCGGGCTGCGATTGCGGCTGGGACGGGGAAGAGACAGCCTCCATCGGTTCCGACGCGGTCGCGGCTGGTTGCTCAAGGGTCGTGTCTAGCTTTGCTTCTAATGACTGGATGTATTGACTGAGATTTTCTATCTGGAACATTAGTTTAGAGAGCTGAGACTGCTGCAAAGAAAGTTGTGCCTTAAGTGAGGAGTTCTCTCTGACCAACTCCCTCAGCTGTGGATCCTGCGACGACGTCGGTGATGCTTTGAGTGACGCGGGGGGTCGTTGGGCCCAGGCAAGCTTCTTGGGACCAGGCACGGATGATGACTGTGACAATCTCTGGGACGAACCAGGGCAGGAAGATAGAGGTAACGAAGACGAGTTGAGGTAGCTAGCAGAACGTGATTGCGATCAGGACTTGGACCATGACTTGGACCGTGACTTGGTCCATGACCTACCTGGACCTGGACTTGGACTGGGGCCTGGAACGCGACCTTGACTGGGACCGTCCATGGTTTCAGGGTCCGGAATGGTTGGTTTTTTGCTGCTGCTGAGGCTGGCCAAGAAGCGGGTACGACTGCTCTTGGGATGGTGAGTAATTGGTGCGAATTCTTGATGGCTGCTGCGGTTGAGGCTCTTCTTCGTGTGCTTGCACTGGTGCGTGGCCCGACGGGGTACGCTTCTTAACGAAAGGATGTTTGCATTTCAAACTGTTCGTTGCGTGACCGCCCTTACAAACGATGCAGCGGGCACAGCAATTGGTTAAATGCCCTGTTGGATCGGCGGGTGTTCTCGGCCACAACGTGCACAGTGCTTGCGTTTTGGATGAGGGCAAACGTCAGTTCGATGAACCACCTGGTGATAGGTAAAGCATGCTTCTGCTCTTGAGTAAAAGGGGTAAAAGCGAATGTAGACGCCGTGATAGAAGATCCATCGTAGCAAACAATCTCCATGCATGGTGACGAGTACGCGCTTGGTCCATCCCATGCGACGGCCACCCACGACAGGCATGGTGGGTTGCTCTCTTGCAAGTTCTTCAAAATTTCTGCATCAGTAAAGCAGTCATAGGCGTTGAACATGATGCCACGAAATGCATCCTCGGGTTGTGGGATGTAAACGTGAAATTAGATTGTCCGGACTCCATTCTGCAGTGATGTGATGCGAAGATAGGCTTGTGTTCGGACGGATTCTTGCACGCTAAGCGTGAAGGGGTTGTTTGTGGGGGGAACCCGCACTTTATCGCGGGACGCTGGTGGCTGGTCTGGCAGCGACGTGGCAACCAGCAGGGCTTTGTACAGTTGCCATGGCCACAACTTCCTAAGGTCGACGGGGGTTTTTGGCCGTGCCACAATGTGGATGGCATCAGGCGACATCCTATGCAGTGGACCGTGCCTTCGCAAGGGCGGCGGGCGCGGTTTATGGTCGTTACGTGGGGACGTCGTTTGCAGGGCGTCGTTCAAGTACGCCGTTGCCTGGCGGAGCTCGAGGCGTCTCTTCTCCTGGGTGCTAAAACCAGGCGAGAGCTGCCAAGAGCCATCCGACCACTCTTTGCTGAAATCGTGGTTCCTTCAACCATGTACGGCATGTCGTGAGCGACCGGGCGCGGCAGGAACGCGGGAAGAAACGCTAAAACACTGGCAAAAAGCCTATGCGAAAGACAGCGGGAGCGTTGCAAGAGACGCGAGAGCATCTCTCACAAACGCGAGAGCAAGAAACCGCAAGTCCGCTCTCTTCAAAAGATCGAGAAGACCACGACTGACGAAGATGAAGCTGAAGGCGAGTGGGTGAAAACATTGGCAGTATATCCATGAAGTGAATGAAGGAGGGTGGGGTGAGGCATTCGTCCGTCCATTCGTTCTTGCTTCCGTCCATCCATGCGTCCTTCTGTGCGACCGTCCATCCACCCGTCCGTGCGAGCGTCTGTTCGTGCGTCTATCCCTGCGTTTGTCTATGCATCCGCCCCTGCGTCTGTTCATGCGTCCTTCTATGCTTCTGTCTGTGGCTCCGTTTGTCCATTCATTCAACACCCATTACCACCATCTCACATCTTTTCATCATTTATTCCCCATATAGAAGGCACCGCCATCCAGCGGAGATTCCGAAGACAAAACGAGAGGTGGCACACGCACACTTTCTTACGGCTTGCGCTTCGGGTCTACTTTCCACCTTTAACCACTTTGAGTTCATGGCATATACTAGTTAACTGTATTCATGGCACTGCAGCCCAACGCACGGCAAAACTTTCTCAACCAAGGATGTTACGCCAAACGAATATAAGGTAGTAACCTTTTCCTGTCAGATTGTGCTCAATGTACATGCCAGTGGCTGCTTAGCAATGGGCAATGAGAGACAGGAGAATTCTACTTTTAATTTCTTATGGCTTAAGCTTCCTATCGCTTCCCACCTTTAACCACCTCGAGTTCATGGTATGTACTAGTTCATTGTATTCATGGCATTGCGGCCCAACGCTTGTTAAACCTTTCTAAATCAAAAAAGATTACACCCAGCGAGTATAACGTAGCAATCCTTTCTGTGAGATAGGGTTCAATGAACATGCCAATGGCTGCTAATGGGGATCGCAGCGTGCGCGTTAACTAAAAGCCGAATGCTCCTGTCTCTCATTCCCTATAAGCAGCCATTGGCATGTACATGGAGCACCATCATTCTTTGTTCAACAACGCCCAGAAGAAATTTCTCGCCGGCACCACCTTGGAGGTCAAAATGTTATATTTGTTACACACTACAACAGCTAAGAGGGACGCACGGGTGCTGCTATAAAAAATACGCGTTTCGCTAAGGTAGGGTCGCTGTGCCCAGCGTCCGCACGCGTCGACGCTACATTAGAGCTGTTTGGCCCATCATGATGCACTCGTGGCCGGTTCGCTAGCTCCACATAAACCAAATTCGGTGTTACATTACGTCGATGGATGACAAAATATATGACTGTTGCAAACATAATTCTAACTCGCGTGTTAAGTAAGAACATGACAACATCCCATGCTTATAAGGTGCTCACTGGCGTTTCGCTAGCTCCACATATACTAAATTTGGTATCATTCGTGGTGAATAGATGACGAAGGTAAACGGCACATCTAAGTATGCTAATCATGACACGAAAGTTATGTACAGCATCATTTACCTCCACATATTAACGTTGTGATGATTTCAAAATGACATATCAGCATTTCTCATTCGTGCTTCGCTTATCATCGATTCCCACTGTGCGTGGGATCTGCCTATTTTTCTCGCGACAAATGGAGAGAGGCCGACTAGCCGAGCAGGAGGTTTCGTCTGAATTGTTTTGCTTTTCTAATACTATGAAAAATTGGTAGGTCCCACATACAGTGGAAACCGACCATATGCGAAGTACGATGGAAAAATTTTGATATGTCACTTTAAAATCAGCACAATGTTACGAGGTGGATGTAAAAAATGTCGTACATGATTTCCATGGCATAACTATCATGTTTTGAGGTATTGTTTACCTTCGTCATCTTTTCACGTCACGTCATACACAATTCAGTATACGTGGAACAAGCGAAACAGCCGCGAGCACGCAATCAGCGCAGTACGTTGTCATGTTCTGACATGACACGCGTGTCTGGATTATCATGTGTACACCAGTCATACACTTTGTCATACATTGACGTCCCGTAACACCAATTTTGGTACATGTGGAGCTAGTAAAATATTCGCGAGCGCATGATGAAGGGCCCATTATACCCCAATGTAGCGTTGACGCGCGAACGCTGGACACAGCGAAGCTACGTTAGGAAAACGCGAGCATTCTATTGTCTGACGCCAGACGCGACCAGCGTCTGTCGGCGCCGGACCGACGGCAACCGGCGCAAAATGCGACAAGCTCTATTTCACGCCGATGCAATACCTCGACAACACTGCGTCTCCCTCTCTTTGTGATGGAGGGGACGCCAGATGCGCTGAAACGCGCATGCATCAAAGCAACGCCGCGCAGCGCGTGCCTGCGAGTATATGGTAAGACCGGCGCCTGGTGTGGCAACGCCGGCGTCACACCACCTAATGAACGCCGGCGAGCACGCGCATTGCGTCACGTCAAATTTATTGGTACCTTGACTCTGGCATGTTAGTCATGTTCTCACATGATACGCATCTCATGTTTATCATGTTTGCATCAGTATCATACCTTCGCCATCCATTCACGTCCCGTAATACCAAATTTGGTGCATGTGACGCTAGCAAAACAGCCGCAAACGCATCATGAGCGTGGCATGTAGTCATGTTGTTACATGACACGAACATCATGATTATCATGTTTTCACCAGCCACATACCTTCGTCATCCATTTATGCACTGTAATACCAAATTTGGTATATGTGACTGTAGTGAAACAGTCACGAGCGCATCATGAGCGTATTATGTAGTCATGTTGTTACATGACACCCATGTCATCATTTTCATGTTAGGGTCTTTCGCTTGTGTTCGCCTTGCAATGATGCCATACCATACCATTTTTGCAACATGCCATGTGAACGAAACCACCGGAAGACCTGTAGAACCATGAAATGTAAATCATGTCATTCATGGGATACATGTCACAATTTACATGTTATGGCTAGCGAAATATGTTCTCCATACAGCCAAGTTATGAGATACAAGTTTGGTATTGATACCAATATCGAAACGGCCAGGAGAGCCAAAAGTCGTAGGCGGCTTGATAGATAGATAGATAGATAGATAGATAGATAGATAGATAGATATGCTCAAAGTCACCGAAGTTCGCGAAGAAGTGCTTCGCATTTAATAATGGCCCGCTGCCGGAGTCCAGTGACAAAGGTACACGGCTGCTTATCCGCAGGTAGCGGAATCGAATCACGATTGTAGCCGCTGTATTTAGATGAAAGTGGAAATGCTGCAGGCCCGTGTGCTCAGATTGGAGGTGCAGGTTAAGGAACCCCAGGTGGTCAAAATTTCCGGAGGCCTCCACTACGGCGTTTTGCAGTTATAAGGTAGTTTTGGGACGGTAAACCGCACATATGTATCGATAATAATAATAATAATAATAATAATAATAATAATAATAATAATAATAATAATAATAATAATAATAATAATAATAATAATAATAATAATAATAATAATAATAATAATAATAATAATAATATTAATAATGATAATAATAATAATAATACTAGATATTATTATTATTATTATTGCATAAAATTAATAACATAATAATAAGAATATGAGGCTTCCATTCTAAACTCACAATAGGAGATTGAGAGGCGCCGTTGTGGAACACTCTAAGTACACGGGCCTCAAACAAGTTCGCCTTTATCAAGAAAGCCTCCGTCGTGGCAGAAATTGATCCCGTGACCTTCGGTCCGCATTGGAGCGCCATAACAACTATGTCACCTAGCGGGACGGTTTTGACTTTGTGTGTTATATTACACAGCACATCGAAAAGCGATAGTAGTGAAAGGTGAGATGGAGTCAAGTTTTGCGGTATGTAACCAGTCAAACTGTCACACGTTTTCATGGTTTTCACTACGTTTTCTTTTAGGCCACGTCTAGCTTCAAAAATAGTTCTGTTCTTCGCCTGACAACAAATTATTTTAGTTTTTAAAGCTAGCTTTCTTGTAATCCTGAAGTATGTTTCTTATAAAGAAACTGTATATAACATAGAGTTTGATAAGAGGGCTTGCTAAAGCCCTATACCACTACAGTACTTTAAACGTATAGAGAACCATTTCTCTATATATACGAAATCTTGACCCAATACATTACGACACTTTTACACAGAGAACAGTGCTGCAGAAATCTAAATAGGGTGCCCACAGCCTTTTCAGTGCTCAATAAAAGAATGTGAATACATAAGGCGTAATATCAGTGGGATTTTCAGAATGAAGTAGGGTATTATGAAAGATCTACGCCTTTATTCGCCGCCAGTGTTGGCTGTAGCCCTAAGCAGCATACGACTTGCATTTTGGGGGAAATATTTGAACTGAGTATTGCAAGCTAGGGAAACTTGTTTTATCTTACGCCATGGTGAGAACTGCGAAAAGAGCTGAACAAAGTATTTCCAGCATCAGTGGTAAAAGTGGATATTAGCTGAATAATATATACTTGCGCATGCTGTTGTTTATGAAATTGTTGATAGATTCCCACTGCTATTTAAAGACATTTCTAGCATGTGTTATTTCTTTCACAATAATTTTTGCTGTTTTTAGCAATCTAGTAAGAGTTCTAAGATGGTTTGTGTAACAAGCTAATACGCTTCTCATATAAGAACAGCGTTTGACTTCACTATCAAAGTTCTGTTCCTGCTCGTGCACCTCAGTATGATATATTTGTTATGCTACTTGCCACACATTATATTTGCACACGTTTCCAATAAAAGTATTACTATTAAGTATGAGGTTCTAAATTATATCGCTGTCTCGAAATTCGGCTGGTAAATATATCTGTATATTTCAATGGTAATGATGCGATGTCTTCCACTTAGAGAGGACTAGTTCGAGAGCCTTCAAGAGATGTTGCGTCAAGCCATCAAAGTTATATTCATTAAACGTACAGGTGATGGAACCCTCAGTTAACATTCTCCAGCACATGTTTAGAGCAACGTGTCACTCTGAAATGCATTGTAGGCATCAGCTGTGTCTAGTGTTCGCACCGTTAGCAGAGACATTGCGGCACGATTGCCCATGCTCAAACTACACTCTCCAGCACTCATTTTCGTGCTCTCAAAATATGTCATAGCCAAAGGTCAAGAAAAGCAAGAACACCTCGTGACTTGGAAACATATTTCATCATCTATATATGTATATACGATTTGAGTGAAACGTGTGGGTAGTGAAAACTTGGGCTTTTAAGGGAATCTTGTCATAACTTCGAATTTAGGAACGTGAATCAATCAGGCCATGAAACATCAAATTGCACCCATCCAAACATCTTAATTTGTATACAATCAGCGTAGCCCAATTTATTTAGTTTTCCTTGCTATATTACGTAACAGGATTTTTCCTCCAGGACACTGTTCATAAAGAGTGAGCTTTATTTGCGCTGACAGGAACCTAGCTGTGATACATTACAGTATTACGGGCACTATTATTCGTGATAAAGGTGATCCGGATCACTTTTCTTGATCGCAGTGAACTTCATGGCTGCTGGTACATTGCCCAAGCTAATCCGGCTCGTATTTGGGTCAAATAAATGCACCAGGTGGCACTTACACGCCGTAAAACTTGTCATTGAGAAAAGTCAGTGTACAATATTTCAATAAAGCTATTTATCAGGAATGTGTTATTTGTTAAAGAACCACTCAAATGTCAAAACTTTGCTGCCACTACAAAATTAATTTTGTAAATTATTCATTCGCTAGAGTTCTCTTTGCACTTACCGGTATCGCGCGAGAATCTTAATTACACTTTTATTTGTAATGGCAACTGCTCGAAGCGGTCCAGCCGCAGCGAAGCAGCGATCTCGTTGTGCACGCCAGAGTTTCACATCTGGCGCCTCAAGTCGCTCGATTACTCCTGTCAGTGGTCAATTATTGTAAAGGTCTCTTCATTCAACCATGAAGTGTGCGTACGCTACGACGTAGTCGAAAAAGCTCGTGACATTTATAATCAATTTGCTTCGAGGTGCTCCAACTGCTCCTATGGTGTGAGAGCTGAAATGGTAGTCTGATTATCGTCTGTTCGTTACATAACTACATGCAGT
>WOVY01008527.1:0-26238 GCA_013436015.1 Rhipicephalus annulatus | reverse complement strand
AGATAAAAAACAACTTCTAAAGCACTGACATCGCACGGAGAAAGGGTTTTTTTTTTTTTCAACGGAGCGGTACAAGAATGCGTGCTTGCCGCTGCTAACCCGCGTGGTGCGTCGAACCGGAAGCCGTCGCATCCCTCAGTTCCCTGCGATTGCCCACATTACCGGTCATCTATTGAATCCACTGCCAGCGTTACTACAGGTTTTCCCGCTCAATTTAATCCAAGCGCCAGCCAAATTAATCTAGGCGCCAGTAAATTTAATCCAGCCGCCACTCGAATTAATCCAGGTGCCATTCTTTTAATCAAAGTGCCACTGAAATTAATCCAACTGCCAGCCAATTTAATCCAGAAGCCAGCGAATTTAATCCTAATGACAATGTGACTGCAAAAACGACCCAGAATTTTCGGGAATGCGTGGAGTGAATAGCTTTGGAGTGAATTTAAGAGGAAAAAACCATGAATGAGTGACACAATGTGACTCGCGCGTTTTCATCACGCTTATCACCCGCGTAAGCACTATTCACACCTTCGACATGCATATCAAAGGAAATGCCGTCCACACAGTAATAATAACTTGATATCTCTTAACCAGGCCAATGATCACATCACGAGTGACTCAGGTGAAGTCCTCACGCATACCACCCACGCACGCACTGTCTTAACTCTCCGTCATGCTTATCAAATGAAACGTCCTTGAGAGGGCAGGGGCTTGATACCTAAAACTCGGCCAAGCCACGGGATCACCAGTGACTCAGGGTACGTCATCACAAATATCACCCACGTACGTAAGTTACTCGCCTGCTGACATGCATGCCAAACGAAGCGTCTTTGAGAGAGCAGTAACGTGGTACCTATGACTCGGCCAACTGACTTGATCACTTGTGATTTAGGTGACGTTATCACGCCTATCACCCACGCACGCAATCATGTATACCAAACGAAACGTCTTTGAGAGGCCAATAAATTGAACGCTGTCAATCGGCATAGTGACGCGATCACTAGTGACTTGCGTGACGTCATCTCGCCTAAGACTCACGCACTCTCTAATGTGCCTTCATGCATATCAAACAAAACGTCTTTGAAAGGGTAATAACTTGAATGCAGGCACTAGGCCTAGTGACGTCATCACTAGTGACTCACGTGACGTCATTACGCCTATCACACACGCACGTGGTGTCCTAACCTGTCTACATGCATATCAAACGAAACGTCTTTGAGAGTGTAATAACTCGAACGCTGTCACTAGGCCTAGTGACGTCATTACTAGTGACTCAAGTGACGTCATCACGCCTATCACACACGCACGCGGTGTCCTAACCTGTCTTCATGCATATCAAACGAAACGTCTTTGAGAGTGTAATAACTCGAATGCAGTCACTAGACCTAGTGACGTCATCAACGGTGACTCACGTGACGTCATCACGCCTATCACGCACGCACGCGGTGTTCTAACCTGTCTTCGTGCACATCAAACGAAACGTCTTTGATAGTGTAATAACTCTAACGCTGTCACAAGGTCCAGGGACGTCATCACTAGTGACTAGCGTGAGGTCATCTCTCCTATGACTCACGCAAGCACTCTCTAATGTGCCTTCATGCATATCAATCAAAACGTCCTTGAAAGGGCAATAACTTGAACGATGTCACTAGGCCTAGTGACGTCATCACTAGTGACTCACGTGACGTCATCACACCTATCACACACGCACGCGGTGTCCTAACCTGTCTTCATGCATATCAAACGAAATGTCTATGAGAGAATAATAACTCGAACGCTGTCACAACGTCCAGTGACGTCATCACTAGTGACTAGCGTGAGTTCATCTCTCCTATGACTCACGCAAGCACTCTCTAATGTGCCTTCATGCATATCAATCAAAACGTTCTTGAAAGGACGATAACTTGAACGATGTCACTAGGCCTAGTGACGTCATCACTAGTGACTCACGTGACGTCATCACACCTATCACACACGCACGCGATGTCCTAACCTGTCTTCATACATATCAAACGAAATGTCTATGAGAGAATAATAACTCGAACATTGTCACGTGACATGTGACAGCGAGGCGACCCGACATCCCAACAACAGCGGGGGAGATTATGGTCGTTTCCCTGCCGCCACTATGTCTCGGTCAGCCAAGTGGTCGCGTCCCCGTGTCATTTTCAATGACACGCGTGCCTGCCAACAATGGCTTAAACTCAGACGGTGGCGCCTGACCTGCCTCATGCCAAACGCTTTTTCGAGTAAGCTATCCCCTTCTAATCCCGAACGGGGGCGACCTTGACTGCTCTGCTTGTGAGCCGTGAGAACGAAGAAGTCTCTTTTCTTTCCCGCGCTCGGGTCTTCCGAGTTCACCTTCGCGGAACCGATCAGCTTCCCTAGTTGACGGGTCGGGAACTGGCTACGCGCTCTACATCAGCCGCATTAATTGCGCTGCACCCCACTTGCTGGTAATTGGTGCGTCATACTAACTCCTCCCCCCTCAAGAGTGTTACTGGATTCTCTATGTCCAGTAATGCGATACAAAAACATACAAAAAATCGCTAAAAATAAACTTACTCTCGGTGCAAGCACACGCGTAAACCGATTATCACTTCCATCTCAACAGGAGAACTTTCGCATCCTTGTGCGAAATAGACACCGCAGCATATATACATAACGCCCTGAAATAGTCCTCCAACAGAAAGCACTCTCGTAATGCACGACACTGAATAATGCACTTAGGATGATGTCCACGGCACTAGTCAGTTCGCATAAGCTTGGCACAGGGCACACGCACCGTGGATAGTCTGGCGGTATATTGTCTTTTAAATTCACAACACCACACGGTCATTGTCCCAAAACGGCAGACACACTCCATGCGCCCTCCAGGCCCCGCATAACACACTCAAAGAGAGCGACGGACCCAGCGCTATAGGTATACCTCAATCTGAATGGATCGCACCAAGACAAAAAATTGATAATGAACTTACTTCCCAAACGCTACCCTATTTTATCTACTAAATTATTCCTACAGAACACATAAACTACGCCTGAAATCAGTTCTACCACTTAGATGCAAGCTCTCATCTCAAAAACAACACAACAAAAAAATGTCTGGTACAACAAGCAAAACATTCTCACATCACACCGAATCTATTAGTCTGTTCGATTCACTTAAAGCTCACGCTTAACACTTAAACATGCGATGCAAACTACTGTACAGTCATTCAATTCACAGAAAGTATTTCAGTGGCTACATATCATCAACAACAATACTCAACCATATTAGAGTGTACTAGAACTTTTGAGTGGCGCGACCGAAACGCTTTCCTCTTGTTTTCTCCATCCCCAACTTGTGGCGAAAGTAGCGGCGGCGCTGCCATCGCCCAATCTACCACAGAACGCTGGTAGGTGTTCTGTGGTTTACTCGGCTGGCTCGGCGGCATGGCCAGCATCTCGGTTTTAGTCGCGAAATGACGAAGAAGTAGCGTCTAAACGATTGTTACGCGCCAGGTTGCACAACTGGATATCCGCGTGTGCAACAAAGTCGGAAGTATCACTCTTTAAGGCCCCGAAAGACGAAGAACGACGACTTCTTTGGGAGCGGAACCTCCATCGGCTTGACAAGCAGCTTGACGCCGATTGTGCTGTGTGCGAGTTACATTTCAAACCGCATTTTATTGTGAGAGACTACGTACATGTTATCAATGATGTTCAAGTCCGAATTCCTAAGGGAGCGCCGACACTCGCCCCTGATGCAGTCCCGACGATCTTGCCCAACCTGCCTGCATATTTGACGCTCAAAACTCCAGCTCCGCGGACCTAAACAAAGCGGCGTCATCAGTGTGTGCCAGCTGAGAATGACAACAGAAAACAGCGACGCATTAGCACTCCTGCACAGATTTTTGTGGATGCCAATGGTGCAACTTCTGCAGATGGCGACGAAGCTGACGAGGCAAGCTCAAGTCCCTCGTCTGACGCGGTTGTCACTCTCGGTGACCTTCGTGGTCTTGTCTTACCATCAAAGTCATGGGCGCTGCACGAGTTTCCTGGATATGCTGGCGTGTCGTACGTAGCGTGCTTACTGAATCCTAGCACTCGTGAACTTTGCATTCAACGAGCCGTATACTTCACCTGTGCAGACAATGGAATCGTGCAATGTGAAGCGTTCGTGCAAGAGAAACTAATCAGCAAGTCCAGTTTAGTAACTGTTCGAGAAGCCTCAGATGCTCTGCAGCTTGTTGCAAGCGTCCCACTCTGTTGTAGAGCAGCAGAAACTTCATTGTTGCCACCATCGGACCTTACTCACGGTCTACACGCGCAAATGAAGTCAAGATGAAAAATCTTCTACAGTGTCAAAAGCGCACAGAAGCACCTAAAATTGAGTAGGCTATAAATTGCTACAGTGGCGTAAAAAGGATGTCATTTTTCGTGCATATTTTCTTACACTCTTAATTTTTTGACGGTACACCAAGAAGATAAACAATTTTTCCTAGAAGAGGCTTTTAAGCGAGAGAACGTGCAAATAATGACGCGAAATCTCAAAATAAATCTTTGATCTTGAATCTTTTCGTATTAAACCTGTGATGGTAAATTTAGCAGCATTAGGTATCTCGGTGCATATTTCATCGATCTAAGCCAATTCATTGTTGCACTTCAGTGTCCCTTCAAACGATCTTTCGACCATAACATCTTTTTTTTAATGCATTTTAGAAAGACAACCTTAACACTGTCATTCTGTTTGCTTTGCTTTATGTTATTTTTTGTATCCTGGCTTTATATATTACGTTTTTTTTACAATTTACCTTATTGCAATGTATTGTTTCATAAATATGTAAACCTTGCATTTTTATGTTATCAATTATGATTAACATTATTTACGACTCTGCTTTGCAGTGTTGCGTTTTTTAAACTCTCAAAATCTTCCACTACTATGTTTTACCTAAGACATTCTTTTGCAGTATTACGTATTTGCATTTCTGTGGGTCCTACAACAATGAATCTATTCTCATATTTTAAAACCAAAGGGATGTTTGGAAAAACTCTGCTGTTCTTCAAATATTATCAATAAAGCCTACTTTTTTGTCGTGTGTGCACGCAGCCACAAGCAATGAGCCTTTTATTTGAGTCCAGCTTTGGTGTTTTACGTGGAATGGACCAAGAGTTCTTCGTTTTGTGTGCACCATATTCCTTTTCTTTTGGGGGAGTGGAGGCGCTTCTGGTGTGTACCGGCCAGCTGGTTTCTCGTCTAAAATGTGTACACTTTAAAAAATTTTAAAAAAACGCGCTCGTTATATGGTACAATGTGCTATGCTGCTTCGGGCTGCAGTGCGGGCCTCAGCAACTTCAATAACAATAATGCCAAATAACCTTTATTTACGCGAAAAAGGGGAGGTATGTGAATAAGAAAAAAAAAGAGAGAGATCATCTTCACACTAGGCGCGACAGAGAGGTACCAACACGTACGCGGAACGCCTGCCAGCCATCCGCCCGGGAAGATTGGTCGACGCCAGCGCCACCGCATCATTCCACGCTGAAACGGCCGCTCCCAGGTAGCTGTTCGCGCCACTCAAAAGCTTCTAGTACACTCTAACCATATGAAACAGACAAAACGTCACTTTTCCACAAAGAGTTACAATCACGCAACCCAGTGGTCATCCGAGACGCGAAAGAGCATCAGCAGCATCACTCAAAGCGTCTAATTACCAACAATTTTTGTTTCCCATTCGCCTCTCATTCAACTGTGGACGCCTTTTGTTGCGATTGGTTCAGTCTATTACTGAAGAATGCGACTGATCATTGCCATTACCCTATCACTCGGGAGAGGCAACCTCTCATTGCGCTTTTCGATGCGTCCGTGGCGAAACAAAAAGCTTTGCTGGGGTTGGTAATTGGACGCTTTGAGTGAGGCTGCAGATACGTTTTTGTGCTAGAATACCCTAATGCTGGTTATTTATGATTTGAAGCAATTGCTTGAAGTAAAACTGAAGCAAACGACAGTGTGTCGTAGCTGTTTTCGGTGAGTCTGTTTCGCGCAGACGACGGGACGATGTGGTGCGACGCGAGTGACAAGCCGGCGTAGTTTCAAGCTTCCGCCCAAGTCATCGTTTGGTGAGCACTTTTGCAGGCCTGCAAATAAGTGCAAATTTGCGCTTCGACCACTGGTGCTATGGAAGACCGAGACTCTCGGCGCCCCGGAAGGCCACGGAAGGCACCTGATGAACCGAAGAAAAAGTACGCTCGCGTTTACCCTGTAGATCGTTGCCGTATAATAGATGTTCACAGGCGCGGAGGTGATTTAAAAGTGCTCTCCGAAACACTCAAAATCAATATAAAGGCCTTGCGTTCTATTGCCGCTAGTTATCGTGACACAGCTAAAACACGTGGTGGTTCGTCGAGGCAATTTGGACCGGACGTGGCGGACGCCCTGCAACGAATCGTACAGGAAAACCCATCCTTCAGGCTGGAACAAATAAAGAGGGCTCTCAAAGATGAGATGCCTAACATTGAGTGAGCACGTCGACGATTGATCGGCTTCTCGATGGCCATGGTTATTCGGTGAAGCTGCTGACCCCGAGCCCAGTAGATAGAAATCGCGCCGACGTGAAACAGCTGTGGTGCCGATATGCCCAGTGGCGCCGATATGCCCAGTGGCTTCAGAGCGAGGGAACGACGCTAACACCATACTACATCGACGAGACCAACTTCAACGTATGGTGCTCGCGCAGTTTCGGAAGGGCGAAACGAGGTGCTCCAGCATGCCGTTTGTCAACTAGTGCGAAGGGGGCGAATGTAAATGTTATAGCCTGCATGTCAGCGAATGGCCTTCTCCATTGGACAATTGTGGACAAGGTCCACTGGACTGTCTTCGACTTTCTCGCAGAAGTGTCGAGTAAACTTTCACAGCAGGAACGAGGAATACAGGCAGTGTTTCTCTTTGACAACGCACCAGCGCACCGCCGCCGAACAGGCTGTCCTCGCGGCAAGCGACCACACAGTCAAGTAGCTACCGCCACACAGCCCATTTTTCAATCCGATTGAGGAGCTCTTCTCAAAGCTCAAGGCAGGCGTAAAGGGATTCCTAAGTGAGCGGAGGAATGA
The DNA here is from genome assembly GCA_013436015.1 of Rhipicephalus annulatus. NCBI lineage: Eukaryota > Metazoa > Arthropoda > Arachnida > Ixodida > Ixodidae > Rhipicephalus > Rhipicephalus annulatus. Next base: position 19,152 of record WOVY01008527.1, on the reverse strand, counting down.
TCTCCTCACGACACCGGGAGGGATCTCCAAGAAAGAACATCGCCGTGCTCTGCTGGTTAAGGCCGCGGGGCGCTCTATGCAGCACATCCAGCGTGTGGACTGTGCCGCTTATGATATGCACAATTACACTTTTGTACAAGCTGCCCTACACTGCCTTGATCTGTAGAACACTGCTCAGCAGCACCACTACGGGTGCGTGTGCACAAAAACTGCTTTGCCAGTATAATAATAAATTTTGTTTCTCACGGACTTGCCCCGGTTCTCTTTCATCACCCATTTCATAACCAATTTAGCAAACTCGACGTTACTAGAACAACAATTTTTCCTTGAGGTACGGTGGATGTTTTAAACGGGCATCACCTTTGCTTCGGCATTGAGAAAACATGTCAGGTAGGTCGTATCTCTAGAGGCCAGCTCTATAGGCACTAAAAAACCAAGATTTAGGCACCGGAAATAGGCGGCTAAAACACTGTTTTAGGCTTCCAAAATTGTGAATATAGGCACAATAAACTTCGACAAAACTCAAATTTTTCAATAAACAGGTGTGGGATCTATCTCTACGACATGAAAGCAACCAAAACGTTTCAGCTTATAATGGTACAAACGCGCAAGGGTTCAGCATAAACATGCGTTTTCCCGCGGGGTTCGCAGAAAACACTCTCTCCATTTCTAGTTCAGCATGGTCAGTTAAGTGTGCACCGTCGAATAAACATGCTTCGTGGTCTCTTTCTGTGTCTTTGGGGCATAGCTGAGAAGGGGTACACATGCGCAAATAGAGTGCAAAGCGCCAGAAGGATTTTTTTTGCGGCGTAATAACTTGGCCTAACCACACAGGCTCAATTTTTCTTCTGTCTGTGAACACCTTAAGGTTCGTTACACAAACTTAAGAGTTTTGAGAAGCGAAAAGGAATGCATGCACTGGGCACTCAAGATCTCATTTACCAAGATTTGCAGTACTACGCGCGTCGTAAAGAGGTGATATGCCAAAATTAACACGGCTTGACCTCCATCTCATGGGCGTGCGCCCCATTATGGTGAAGGTGATAGAATGTTCCTGCATATGTCAAAGTAGTACGTGACACTGCGAGAACAATTTGAGACAACGTGTGTAGTTTGTACAAACGGTTGCCTAAATAGAAGCATGAAAGTTGACAAAAATGTTAGAACACACAGACGAAATCTATTCGCCTTATTTATTTAATTTCATATCGAGAGAGATGCGAGAATAAGGGGCCTCCACTTTGTTTGCATTGGTGTTCTCGCAGTTGGCGCATCGTATCGGTGCCAGCATTCACAACGCTAGGCGTGGTTTTGGTGCATCGTCCCTAACAGAAATTGCAGCGGTGTGACGCTGGGTATCGGGGTAAGGATACGTTATCCAAGCCGGCCTCTCTAAACGTGCGCGCAGATAGTGATCCATCCCACAAAAACTGGCAGTACAATAAAAAAAAATCATCGAGACGGCAGAACACCGCTTGCGTGGACGGGCTGACATGGGCATCTCATGCGAGTGTAGTTAACGCGCTCATGACGTGCTCATGCACGTCGTGTGATGCTCCAGCTCCGAGTGAATTTCATACCAATAGCGGGGAAGAAATTGGACTTGCGAAGTCTACATAGAGTTAGTGGTGAAGGTTTCAAGCTCCCCTCCTGAGATCATGCTTTCGCAGCTTCTAATGATTAAATTAAAAATTCAAGTGATACAAAGCTTTTCATTGGACATGCAACTATTTCCACTGCCTAAGTAAAAATTTTCAGGTGACCCAGTGAAGCACCACATGTATATGACAAATAAAACAAAAACTCCATAGATATTGCTTTTTTTATCTGCACTTTACTTCCCCTGATGGCTCTCCACAGTTTCGCATTCATTCTTCATCTTTCTGCCGCTGCACAGAAGCACCTCCGGCTCCCTATGCATCTGAGCGGACGCTGGAAAAAGGCTGAGCAGACGACGCGACATGGATGGTATACATGTGTAGAGGCTTATCTACCTTCCTTTTGGCTAAAATGCCTTCTGGGCTTGACAGTTCTAAAAGTAACACGTGAAATAAAGTGTAGTTTGCACCCCACAATGTCCCGAAATCTATATTTTGCCGGGTAACATGAATACCGGGCTCCAGTGGTACTTGAAAGCGAAATTTCAGGTTAAATAGCGTTTATATAGGCATCGATTTTGAAAACAGGCATTTACAGGCACCTATACGAATTGAGGCTACAACTTCCGAAATAGGCATATATACATACTATAAAACACTATAAAAGCTCTCCTTGCCCTCTAATTTGTGCTCATGTGTCAAATGACACAATAGGAGCGCAAGAAACGAAACAGACATTTGCAATTAATCTGGCCTCTAGTCATAACACTGTATATCCGTAATCAAGCATAAGACGCATGGTCTGCATACTCCAAAACTTGCTACAAAAAGGTTTGTCTACCACTCCTTCGGCCCAACTAATATTCCATCTGGTTATCCTGTGAAACAAATCCCTTGTAGTAGAAGGCAGTCCCCATACTTGAGATACATACTATTGCTATTTGCAACTGACCATTTGCTGATGCGCCATTCAATACTGTGCCGGACTCGTGGCTTCCTTTATACATTCTACGCCACATTGTTTCTTATAGGTTAGTGTGATTGGAATAAGTGTGCCTGTTTAGTGTAGAACGCCTGTCCATTCACAGTAGTGCGGCCTGGCTGCCCGCATTTTCAAGGCAATCTACGAAACACGAGAGGCAACAAAAAAGACGCCTACATCTCCCCACACGATGAGCTGAAGTAAATGCGTCGCAGAGAGGTCAGGGTATCGGTTGAATGTTGCGTAATTGAGTATGGCTTGGAAAATGCTTAATTGTCATTTCGCCTTTATTATTCCTATTTATTGAATGAAGGAGAAGCGTTGCCCTCAACAGTGGTGGGACGCTCATGTTGGGTTGTACCCCACTGCTGCTTAAAGGTACTGTTGCTTCCATCGCATCTTCTTGAGTCAAGAAAAGCGTCAATTAAAACAAAAGCCATGTAAAGACGCCTTTGACTGAATTCGAAACGCGCGATCTGGTGCCTACATATACCGGTTAGCCGGTGAACGGCTGTGCAGCACGTGAGTCAGTTTTTACTAGCAGACGCTGCCTGCAACGGCCTTCAAGTTAACGTTCTCTCAAGGACGTTTTGTTTGATATTCATGAAGGCACGTAAGAGAGTGCTTGCATGAGTGTTAGTCGTGATGACGTCACGTAAGTCACTAGTGATCAAGTCGGTTGGCCGAGTCATAAGAATGACATTATTGCTCTCTCACAGACGTTTTGTTTGATATGAATGAAGACAGGTTAGGACAGCACGTGCCTGTGTGATAGACGTGATGATGTCAGAAGACTCACTAGTGATCACGTCGCTAGGCCTAGTGAGAGCATTCGAGTTATTACTCTCTGAAAGACGTTTCGTTTATATGCATGAATGCAGGTTACAGAGTGCTTGCGTGGGTGTCAGGCGTGATGGCGTCTTGCGAGTCACTAGTGATCACGTCACTAGGCCAAGTGACAGCGTCCAAATTATTACACTATCAAAGACGTTTCTTTTAATAAAAATGAAGACAGGTTAGGACACTGCGTGCGTGTGTGATAGGCATGATGACTTCACGTGAGTCACTAGTGATGACATCGCTAGGCCTAGTGACATTGTTCAAGTTATTACCCTCTCAAAGACGTTTTGTTTGATATGCATGAAGACAGGTTAGGACACCATGTGCGTGTGTGATAGGCATAATGACGCCACGTGAGTCACTAGTGATGACGTCACTAGGCCTAGTAACATCTTTCAAGTTATTACCCTTTCAAAGACGTTTTGTTTGATATGCATGATGGCACATTAGAGAGTGCTTGCATGATTTTTAGGTAAGATGACGTCACGCCAGTCACTAGTGATGACGTCACTTGGCCTAGTGACAGCATTCAAGTTATTACTCTCTCACAGACGTTTCGTTTGATATGTATGAAGACAGGTTTGGACACTGCGTGTGTGTGTGATAGGCATGAAGACGTCACTTGAGTCACTACCGATAACGTCACTAGGCCTAGTGCCAGCATTCACGTTATTACCCTTTCAAAGAACTTTTGTTTGATATGCATGAAGGCACATTAGAGAGTGTTTGCGTGAGTCTTAGGCGAGATGACGTCACGCAAGTCACTAGTGATCACGTCACTAGGCCTAGTGACAGCGTTCAAGTTATTACTCTCTCAAAGGTGTTTCGTTTCATATGCATGAAGACAGGTTAGAACACCGCGTGCGTGCGTGATAGGCGTGATGACGTCACGTGAGTCACCAGTGATGACGTCCCTAGGCCTAGTGACAGCATTCGAGTTATTACACTCTCAAAGACGTTTCTTTTTATATTAATGAAGACAGGTTAGGACACCGCGTGCGTGTGTGATAGGCGTGATGACGTCACGTGAGTCACTAGTGATATCACTTGGCCTATTGACAGCATTCAAGTTAGTACTCTCTCAAAGACGTTTCGTTTGATATGCATGAAGACAGGTTAGGACACCACGTGCGTGTGTGATAGGCGTAATGACGTCACGTGAATCACTAGTGATGACGTCACTAGGCCTAGTAACATCGTTCAAGTTATTACCCTTTAAAAGACGTTTTGTTTGATATGCATGAAGGCACATTAGAGAGTGCTTGCATGATTTTTAGGTAAGATGACGTCACGGCAGTCACTAGTGATGACGTCACTGGGCCTAGTGACAGTGTTCAAATTATTACTCTCTCACAGACGTTTCGTTTGATATGTATGAAGACAGGTTTGGACTCTGCGTGTGTGTGTGATAGGCATGATGACGTCACTTGAGTCACTGGTGATGACGTCACTAGGCCTAGTGCCAGAATTTAAGTTATTACCCTTTCAAAGACGTTTTGTTTGATATGCACAAAGACACATTAGAGAGTGTTTGCGTGAGTCTTAGGCGAGATGACGTCACGCAAGTCACTAGTGAACACGTCACTAGGCCTAGTGACAGCGTTCAAGTTATTACTCTCTCAAAGTCGTTTCGTTTGATATATATGAACTCAGGTTAGACACTGCATGCGTGGGTGATAGGCGTGATAACGTCACCTAAATCACAAGTGATCAAGTCAGTTGGTCGAGTCATAGGTACCACGTTATTGCTCTCTCAAAGACGTTTCGTTTGCATGCATGTCGGCAGGCGAGTAAATTACGTGCGTCGGTGATATTTGTGATGACGTCCCCTGAGTCACTGGTGATCCGGTGGCTTGACCGAGTTTTAGGTATCAAGCTCCTGCCCTTTCAAAGACGTTTCATTTTATATGCATGACGGAAGGTTAAGACTGTGTGTGCGTGGGTGATATGCGTGAGGACGTCACCTAAGTCACTCGGGATGAGATCATTGGCCTGGTTAATAAGTATCAAGTTATTACTGTGTGAACGGCGTTTCCTGTGATGTGCATGTCGAAGGTGTGAATAGTGCTTACGCGAGTGATAGGCGTGATATAGTCGCGCGAGTCACATTGTGTCTCTAGTGACTCATTCATGGTTTTTCCCTGTTAAATTCACTCCAAAGCTATTAACTCCACGCATTCCCAAAAATTCTGGGTCGTTTTGAAGTCACAATATTATCAGGATTAAATTCGCTGGCGTCCGGATTAAATCGGCTGGCGGTTGGATTAATTTCAGTGGCACTTGGATTAAAATGAATGGCACCTGGAATAATTTGAGTGGCGGCTGGTATAAATTGACTAGCGCCTAGATTAATTTGGCTGGCACTTGGAATAAATTGAGCGGGAAAACCTGTAGTAACGTTGGCCGGCGCAGCCGGGATTCGATCCTATGACCTGAGGGTTAGCAGCCGAGTACCTTAGCCGCTGGACCACCACAAGGGACGACGCAGCAATCGAAGTCGCTGCGCACGGAGCTGTGGCCTATCCATACCAAATTGACATTGAAGGCCGCCGACGCTTCCCTCCTGAGTTCAAGCCGCCGTCCGGCGATGCGAGAAAGATCGGCGCGCTCGACACAGACGTAGCAAAGATATTCCTGCTGATTTCCGGCCAGCGAGACGCATGGATTACGAGCGCAATGGCTTTGCAGAAGCAAGTTAAAGAAACACGGCGTGCGGGCTCTTTGGGGTGAGAGAGAGAGGAACTGCTGCGAGCGACAAATCTTTGCCACGCTGCTCGTTCGTCACGGATTCTAACGAGACCACTCCATGTCTTATTCAAAAAATTGGCAGCGCCGCTTCGTCATTCTCATTTTCGATTTTGTCATTAGGCCCCACCCTATCGGGAAGGGCCTCCCAAAAATTACCTCACTATAGCCTGCATGCATCAAAGAGAAGTTTATTGACTTCCAACCAAGGATAAAGTACATGACAAAAACATCGAGCTTCACGACTACAAAGGGTGCATGTACAATCAGGAAAGCACCACTACCGAGGTACAATGTATGTAGGGGAATGTACCCCTCTATTTACTGTACAGAGCGTGGTGCTCCAGAAGGCTTAATCATGCGCGGCGGTAGGTCTTCTCAACACGCGGTGGGAACAAGTAGCGACTTAGCGCTGTACAACTCTAGGTATTATTTCTTTTTTGTCGCCTGAAACAATGCTGCTTTCGTACACAGTAAGTGCATGCCCGGAGGTATAAAAGAGGCCATGAGGCTGGGGGGGGCCGGGGGGGTACAAGGGAGTGGGGGGGGGGGGCTCTTGTCTCCTTTCAAATAAGGCATCAGCAATAATCTGCGCGTAAAAAAACTGACTGAAGGCGCCAATCAATGAAGAAGGCGCTGTACAAAATTTAACTCAAGTGTCGACCAGCACACTTTGCCCGAATCGATTACAAATAACAACGACAATGGGGTGATGAAATGAAAAAGTTGATACAGGTATACAGATATATATAGATATATATGTGCATACAAGTCCCCTTCTGTATGTGCTAGACAGCGGGAGGGGGGTCACCAGGTAGTGATTGGGGCGGCTAGCTTGCCATTCCTCACAAAAAGAATTTGGTATGCCAGCGACGAAGGAAGTTTTCCTCGCCGCTGGCCTCGAGTTCGCCGGATAGGTGGGCCCATAGCAACCACCGGATACGCGAGACTACCGGAAACGCGCTCCGGACAGGCTTTCTACGCGCCTCCGCTAGCGATCTCCTTTGCCAAATAGCCAGCATCGTGAAGATCAGCACAAGTTGGCCGAAGGCACCTTTGTTGCGCTTGTGGTAAGGAGGTGGGCGGATACCAAAGGAGCGGGCTACCATCCGCCACACGGGTTTCACCGCCACGCATTGGAACAACGCGTGATCCTGCGATTCAACTGCGTGACAGTTCGGACAACGTGCATCCGGGACTATTCCAAATTTATGCAGGCGTTGTCTGGTGGGGAGGACGGCCCAGGCCTTTTTCAGGAGGAAATCGTGTGCTTCACGGGGGGTGCCGCAACGGAGCGAGAGTAATTCGCGCTTCGCGCGCTCGGCTCGTTTTTGTTCAGTGTCGCTCAGCTGCTTCCGCGTGATGGCTTCAACGATGCGCGCTGGCTGGTCCTCATCTACATCGCCTTCGGGCACTTCTTGCCTCAACATGCGCCAGGTAGCCGACGCCGTTTTATAGAAGGGCGCAGGTGCCTCAGCAAAGGGCCCAATGTGGTGGCCTGCATCCAGCCAGTCGTGCTTCACTCCACTCCAGTAGAGGAGTAGGTTGCGCCCTACATAATCGCTCGCGCGCGCGAGCATGCGGGCGGTTTTCAGGGCCAGGACTCTGCTCGTGGTCAACACATGTGGTAGGCCGAGGCCCCCTTCTGACACTGCCAGTTGTAGCAAGTTTTGCTTCAATGGTGGCGGTTTCCCATCCCAGAGGTATGCGTTAATGAGTTTGGTTAACTGGCTTGCTGTTCTTGTGGGCATCACCGCTACTCGGCTCGCATGCGAGGCTAGGGCGCAAATGCTTGTTTTGACGGCTACTGCTTTCTCGCATAGCGTCAGGCCTTGTAGGCTGGCGCTCTCTGACACTTTTGCAGCCCTGTCCACGACTCGGGACCACGTAGAGGCCGCAACTCCCTCACGGGAAAAGTATATACCGAGGACCTTAACAGCGGTGACCACCTCGAAGTTGCCGATCACGTGCGCCGGGAAATGGCCGAATAGGAGGGCTTTACACTTCCTCTCATTTAGCTGTGCACCGGATGCTAGGGCGTATGACGCGAATACCTGGTGAAAGCGCTCGAGGACTGCTTGGATCTCGCACAAAAAGGGAGATATCGTCAGCGTATGCGAGGACTTTCAGGTCCGCAGTTCCTGTGAGAGGAAGGCCCCGGATGTGCGCGTCGCTTGCCAGGGATGTAAGTAGCGGCTCTATCGCGAGTACAAAGAGGGTGGGGCCTAGCGGGCACCCCTGCCTGATCCCTCTCGTGTACTGAAAGGTGTCCGTCGTGGAGCGATTAACTACTACATGGCACCTGAGGTCTGAGTACAGGAGCCTTATCACTTGTACAAAGTTTGCCGGTAGGCCAAACTCTCGCAGGGTTTGGAACAGGTAGGCGTGCCTGACCCTATCGAAAGCCTTGGCCTGATCAAGTGAAAAAAAGGCCCCCAGTGACTCTTTTCTCTGAAGCGTACTGGAACACGTCCCTTGTCGTGGTCAGGTTGGTAAACATTGATCTGCCCGGGACTGCGAAAGCCTGGTGTGGAGCAATAATATCCTTCAGAAATATCTTTAGTCGGCTGTTCAAGATTGACGCCACGATCTTGTAGTCTACATTTAACAACGTGATCGGGCGCCAAGAGGCAGGGTCGTTCGGCGGTGCACCTTCTTTAAGAATGAGGACTACGCGTCCCATGCCGAAGGAGGCAGGTTTCGCGTGTCCCTCTAGGACCGTGTTGACTATGGCTAGGAGCGGTTCACATAGGCTCTCGAAAAAGGTGGCGTAGAAGCCCGCAGTGAGGCCGTCCGCACCGGGAGCCGAATTTGGTGGCATTGACTGGATAGCGGCCCTCAATTCTGATAACGTCGCTGCGCCGCACATAGTCAGGCATTCATCCTCTTCCAGACGTTTAAGGGAATTTACACAGCTCCGACAGGGATGCGGGCTCCGAGGCGATCATTGTGGCGTCCGGCTCGTGAAAGGCCGTCTCGAAGTGGTGCAAGAAAGTCGCCTCGATCTCGACCGGGTCTGTCGCTAGGGTACCATCTGGGCGCTTTACCTCTGCAATACGCACAGAGCCGTTTCCCCTTACTTCTCGCGAGACCACCTCTGGCCGCTCGCTCGAGGTGGCCCAAGTCGCGCGCTTTTCGCCAGTAGCTGCCCGAAGAAGCCGTTCGTACTGCACCTTGAGCGAGGCTAGGTAATCTCGTGTACAGGAGGTGAGGGTGTCAGCACTCTGAATGATACGCATTCTGCGCAGTAACTCGTTCATCTGCGACGTCAATCGCTTTTTCCTTTTACGGCCTTCGTCTTGGAGGAGGACCTTCCAGGCCTCCTTGAGGTCGTCCCAGGTAGTCGATGTTACGCGGGGGGATGCTCTAATCGAGGCCTCTATGAGAGTCTCGATCTGTGGTACAGACACCGGATCCTTTAGTAGTGAAGAATCCAGGCGCCACGATGCGTCGGCTGGTTTGGGGCCAGGCTTTGCACGGAGGGTTGTTAGCAGTGGCGCGTGATCAGACAAAGCGGCCAGAGGGGGTGGCAACGGGACCACCTCGCACGCTGTTAGGGATGGAAGTAGGAGCTCCGGTAAATACGCGCGGTCTAGCCGGCTAGCGGTGACCCTCGACACGCGGGTGGGGCCGAAGTCGTCGTCGTGGAGGCGGACCCATGCGTCTGAAAGTCGGAGGCGTTCGAGAACTTTGATCAGTTCTTTTGCACGGTAGGCTGAGCCTCCGCAACTTGGTCCCCGGATATCCCTCGCAGTGTCGACCACACAGTTTAAAGTCTCCAAGGACTACGTGCGGGAGGGGGGTCAGCAGGTACTCGCCAAGCTCCCTGAAAAAGGGGTTCGTCTCCGATCTAGTTACTGGCGCGTACACGTTCACAAACCGAACTTTCTGCCCATCGATGAAGATGTCAAGCATTAATGTGCGGCCGTCAGCGCCAAACACGCAATGGGCTTTTTGCCTAAACCTCCCGGTGACGAACACAACCCCAACCCCGCATGACCTGGTCCTCGTCAGTGAGAAGAAGGCTTCGACGTGACAGAGGCTGCGGAAGCGAGTGACGTCGAGGGGGATCGGAAATTTGTCTCCTGGACGAACAACAAGTCGATGTTGCGGGCTTTCGCAAAGGAAACGACCGCGGTTTGTTTCGTCGTGTCGCGGAAACCGCGAACATTCCAAGTGGCGAAACGGATTCGGTCAGCCATCAGTCGCACTATGGTGGAGTGGAAACGAGGGGGGTACGTGAGGGTGTGGAAGGGAGGGATGGGGGCAAGGGGAGGCAAACTCATGCAGAGGCAGTGAGCGAGATATAACTGGTACCCACTGAAAACTCAGTCCCGGTGGCACATGTGACGGCCACGTCTGTAGAGCTAGTGAGCTTCAACATTTCATGCAATATTTTTTTGCGTTCTGCTTAACGTAACTGAGTCTACATTATAATTTCTAACACAGCTGCTTCAGCGGACAATTTCCTTTAAATACATATACCACTTAGAATGACTCCGCATGAGAATGACTCTGCAGATTGACTCCTTTGATTACACATTTTCATAGCGGTATTGGACCAGTGAGCCATAGGCGTCGAGGGTATGCTCAGTGTTGCCATTGTGCGTTGGGCCTCTGCCGGAAGCGCATACCTATTAGCAAACCATGCAGCGCAACTTCACAAAAAAAATGTTTTCGCGGTTTCAGGGTTCGTAAACAAACCGACTCACGCCGATCCTTACTAGAACCAGGTCAGTTTCGGAGCTCCGCGTAGGCGCGCGCTCTCTGAAGTGGCCGTGGTGGCCGACGCGAGAACTAGTGGCGCTGCAGTGCCATTTTGCTTCAAGCCGCGCGCGTCGTCTGCAGCAGCGCGAGTTATTCGCATTCTCGTCGCAGCTCTCGTCAGTCGTGATAACCGAGATTCGTCATTGACACTTGAGCGGTAAACTCAACTACTTCAAAAACGAAAATTTGTAAAACATCTGTTTCATAATCACCACTAAAACTCAGGAGCCTTTCCAATCGGGAAAGTAATCATTATTTATTTCTTTACTTATTTATTTACAAACAGTGCCCGGAACGCTGTTTTCGGGCGGAATCGGCTGTGCCCGAGAAGCTTGTGTAGGGCGGTAGTTCGCAATACATTATAAAAATAGTGTGCTCGAAACACAAGACGCCAGAATAGGAGTACACAGGATGAGTTGTTAGTATGCGATCGTCCTTCTATATTGGTGGCTCATCTTAAGCGTAGTTTATTTTGTAATCAGCTGTGCATCTTTAGCGCTCTTTCCAGTGTTCGTCGGCATGCAAAATTTCCCAGCCAAATGTCAACTGCGCTATAATGAAAACACTTTTTAGAAATACAGTTTGCTCAAGGTGGCATTTTTTATATTGTGTAGCTATCACCCATCTTTCTCGCGAGAGAATTATCTCATGAGGCCATTAAAAATTGTAGTTATCATGCCAACTCTCGCGCGAAAGATGGCTAAAGTATTAGCCATCTTTCTCGAATAATTCTCTGGTTATTGCCGAACGCTCGTTACATTAGTGATGTCATAAATGAAAGCCTTAGCAAATGAGGAAACTCGGCAAGGGTAATTTCTATTCCCTCATTTGAAACTGCGGAAAGCTTTTGCTTAAGAGCCAGGATCGCCTTATGTTTCTTCCTTTTTGAGGCAGATGCACGGGCAAACCTCTTCGAGAGGTTGCGGACCTTTTGTTTTCTTGTTTTCACCACCTTTGAAGGCTTTCTGGCTAGCAGTGGCCTCCGTAGGACAGGCAGAGAAAACTAGTAGGCCGCTTCGTAAACACTCTACAGTGTTTACGATGAACACTAATAGCTGTGGGCACAATCTAGAGCTACCACCTCGTTCTACAATAACAGTTTTTTGTAGTAGCAGCTATTGGTGCAAGATTTCTGCAGTAGAAAAACACTGCACGTCATCCCTGACACGGCATCATCGATTAATTTTTGGCTCCTGCATGCGGAAGGCAACGAGAAGTTCATCGCTTCATTGAGCGCGAACGGTGTAGCTGACGAGACGTCTGATCTGCCCGGAGATGCGTCGTCGCTAATATAACCGACTCCATGACCATGATTTCCTTATTTCGTTTTCTGGCATGAGCTCATCCCTAGCACGTGTGTGTGTGTGCGTGCGTGCGTGTGTGTGTGCACGTGCGTGTGTGTGTGTGCACGTGCGTTCGTGTGTGTGCACGTGTGTGTGTGTGTGTGTGTGTGTGTGTGTGTGTGTGTGTGTGTGTGTGTGTGTGTCCTCCTTGTTCTTGTCGTCACATGTGCCTTCGATATGCACTCTGGCAGACCGGGAAAAAAGCGAGGTAATGTCTTTGGCACTAGCGCCCATTTTCCTCGAGGTGGAAGTATTTCATTTCCCATTCTTAATGTACTTATGATATTTGACATTATCGTCCACCTCAAAATGTCACTCACATATAGGGAACTTGTGAGTCAGCCGCCCATCTTTGCTGCACAGCATCTGTGCCCATTTTTAACGCGACAGCGTTAAAGAGTTCATTTCGCAAAAATTCTCGCGTAGGCGTCAATTTCGTTGGTTGTGAGCGAAAACTAATCATCTTGGGCGCGACTGGATAATTGAGCAAAATGCAAATATAAAAAGTTCTGGGTCTGAGTCGGGGTCGAACCCGGGCAGTTTGCGGGGAGAGCGGGAGTTCTACTACACAGGCACGCGTGTGTTTTTCAGAACCTTTTTATTTAGAAAGAAATAAATACTTATTCATAAAATAACCATATTGGTCTACTCGCACCACTTTGACGGTTTGAGAACGGTTCATTTCCACCAATTCATCAAACACCTGCATACGACTTTGAGGCTATATAAACGTTTGAAATATCTTGCGCACATATTACGCATTCAATGAAGTTTCCCGTGCCGATTTTGCTTTAGCATCCGTGTGGCTCACGGCCATGCGTTTTATCCAGAGACTGTAAAGGCCCAATAATTGCGTCATATTACATGAAACACCACCCTCATTCTGTATTGAAATATAACGTATGCCATGAGGTGTTATCGGCAGATATTCCTTCAGGGTCTTTTGTACCACATCACCCCAAAAATATCGTATCCCAGCACTCACTCACAGCATGTCCAACCGTTTCCGGTTCGTTACACAGAGTGCAGTTTGTGTCCATGCCAGACATAGCCAGAAGTTAGCTCCCCCCCCCCCCGCCAGAAATATTTTTCGCGATAGCATAGAGAATAACAAATGACTATTTCAAGGGGGTGCCTTGCCCGAAATGAAGCAGGTGCCCCCCGCCCAATTCTCCCTCGAAAAAAATTTCGGGCTACGCTTTGCTTGACTCGAGTAGATGAGCTGGAAGCAACAGTGCCTTACACCAGTAGTGGGGCACAACCCAACATCAGCCTCCAAACACTCCTTGAAGGACGCGCTTCATCATTCCATAAATAAGATGAAATAACAATACCCAATTACGCAACATACACGCGATACCCCCCCCCCCCCTCACTCTGCGACGCATTTACTCGACTTTTCGCGGGAACATGCGGGTGGCTTTTTTAAACTCATCGCGATTCCAATGTGGCTCAAAGAAATGATGATCAATGTCATTTCCGTAGCCGCTTTTGCGGCCCGGGGCACAACAATAAGGCATTGTTTATTGGCGCTCTTGTCACATGTTAGAGCTCTTTCGTAAGGAACGACAGTTCACTAAATAATGGCACGAAGAAGCAACCAAGCGCCGAAAACGTGCTGTCGTGTCTAAGCGGCAACACGCGCGTCGCAACGCGCGGCGTGGTATGTGAAGCAAGACGGAACAGCAGCGCCATTAGTTCACGCGTCAGCCGCTCGTGCCGGCACGCGCAGGGAGCTGCGAAACTGACCTGGTTCAAGTAACGTTGCGCCTAAGGGCCGACCCCGCTTGACTTCAGGTGCGGCACATCCGGCAATGCTTTTTCAGTGGTTCCGGTGGTGTCTTCGTGGTGTGTTTGAATTTTCCGCTCCAATATTTCTGGCGCATTCCTTTGGATGTGTTTGGAGCAACGTGTAGCGGCTACATGAAGGGGCTCGACGTAGCCCATGGCAGGCACGGGCGCGGCCACTGCGGCAGGTAACGCAGCTCGCATGGCCGACGGTCACCGCGCAAGATGTCCGTCGTGGCCTTCTGATGAGCGCAGCCCCTGCTCCATTTTAGCTGTGATAGTGGTCGTGCCTATACAAGCAGAAAATGCATAAATAGCAGGAAAATTTTACGGCAAACCTAATTGGGCCAGTCGGTTCTGCATGTCGATGATGTGGATGCGCTTTGAAGACGCGGGCCGGCAAATGACAGGGCACACCTGTCTTTTCCCAGTTCACGTCTTCAAAGCGCACCCACATCGTCGATGTGCAGGAGACAAGTGAAGCTGTTTAGTTTAGCTTTTCGACTATAACTGAAAACCTTCCTCCTGTTTGAACCTCGAACATATTTGTTTTTTCCCCTAAGCACACGACCCCCAGGATAAAACGCCTATTTCTGCACCTGTGTCACACCAGGCACATTTCAAAGAGATCATTGGTGATCGAAATCGCTCGCAATTCGGAGTGTTCATGTGACTGTGAAATTAAAAAATTTACTGATATGATGACGTAAACTGCGACTGCAGGGTCACGTGAACTATTGTGTTTAACTCACGAGTAAGCTACTCATGCACCAAATTTTCAAGTTGAACCTATACCTAAGCCGGCACTTCATGTTCACATCCAAAAGATAAGTGAGCTTGAATGATGTGATGTTCATCAGCGGCACGATGAGTCATTTGCTCGCACAGATGAGAGCCGACTCGCCGATGTCGCTTTCGCAAAAGCAAATGCAACCACAACGAAACGTGGACACCGTGACGTACTCTGGGCGGCGATTACTGTTAAGCGCGGCTACTTTGTGTCCCGTTTGTTTCGAAGAGCACTCGTCGTTGATATAGCTCAAACTACAAAATAAACACCTTTGCGATGCATTTCCCAGTGATAGCTTTCACGTTTTGCTACCCATTTCCCGCGTCAGTACACTTATCTGCCACGGATGGAAGCCGAGAGTCTTCAAGGTTACGGAGCCTTCAACTAGTCTAACGTCTGGGTATTGCCTTTGTGCCATCAGTCTGCGCTGAGCTTTACATTACCTTTGACGAAATCGGCAGAACAAACCTACGCGCTCTTGGTGGGAATCCAGCTTTCTCGCGTGATCACTGCAATGCAGGCACTGTTTCTATCTTTATTTATTTATTTATTTATTTATTTATTTATTTATTTATTTATTTATTTATTTATTATAAAATACTGCAGGCCCAAACAGGGGCGCAAGCAGGAAGGGCAAACAAAGCAAATAAAGGCAGCGAAATCGCATACTCAGCAAAAAAATAACACTGGCGTGTGTACAAAAGAAGCTGGAGCAGAAAATGAGTCAAAAACTACATAAATTTCTCAAAAGCGGTGCGTCAAGGTGAAGCGACAAAAGTAGAAACATCAAACGAACAGTTTTCGCACACTGAAATAAGAACATGTGGTGAAAGCACGTCAGACATATACACACAAAGAGGCATGTGATAAGGCAAGTGACATTGGCTTTTCAAACTAAGGATCAAGGAACAGAAGGATAACATATAATAAAGCTGTAAAAATTCATACATCATGGTCAGAAGTTCAAATAGTAACATGTTCTAAGAAATCGTCGTTATGTAAGGGGGGAAATGGTAGATTGTTCCAGTCTGTGAAAGTTCGTGTGAAGAAAGAATATTTGGAAAAATTAGTGCGTGCCCGATAGGGTGTTAGAGAGTCAGAATGACGATGCCGTGTTGTTTAAGCAGTAAGCGACAATAAATAAGCACTTGGTTTATGGCAAAGAGTTTATTTTCAGTGCAAACAGAAATTTTAGTCTGTGTATTTTTCAGCGCAGGTGTAGTGTTTGAATACTATTCGGCATCAACTATAGAGAGAGAGAGTCACTATTATGATATTTAAAATAAATGAACCTGGCAGCTTTACGCTGCATCGTGTTTAGTCTATCGGTATTATTTTTGTGTACGAATCCCAGATAATGCTGGCGTTTTCGATTTTAGGCCAAATTAGTGATAAGCCGTTAACCTTATACTAGATAGCGCATCCTTTAGTTTATGTCTGAGAAAACGAAGTTTTCTGAGCAAAGAGTTGCATATGTTGGTAATGTGCGTATTTCAAATAAGGTTGTTGGTTATTGGGATTCCCAGGTACTTGTACTCCTTCACTTCTGCAAGCATTTCGGAACCTAGCTTGTACCCAAAAGAAAGTTTTTTAGATTTCTTTCTAGTTATTGACATATGCACTGTTTTACTGACATTTACCTGCATGCTCGACCAATCACACCGGGAAACAATACTTTAAAGATTATTGTGTATTAATACTTGATTTTCGTCGCTCCTAATTTTATTATAAAGTGCACAATCATCCGCAAATAATCCAAGTTGAACAGGGAAATAAATTTTGTTGGTTATGTAATTAATAAATATCAATAATTATTTAATAGGGCGCCAAGGACACTGCCCTGAGGCACGCCAGATGAGACTGGTAGCTTCTCAGATGAGTGGTCATTAATAGAAACCACCTGACTGCGATTGGTCAGGTAGGTAGCCACCCAATTAACTAAATAGGCAGGAAGATTAATCGACTGTAGTTTAGTAATAAGCTTGCTATGTAATACAAGATTGAACGCTTTCTTAAAATCTAGAAATATTACATCAACCTGGCCTGACCCATCAAGAACACTAGCAAAAGCATGAACTGTTGTTAACTGTGTCATAGTAGAGAAACCTTTGCGAAAGTCATGTTGACAGGACTACAGTATGCTGTTATCCTCTAAAACTTATAATTTCGTTAGCTATGATATGTTGAAGTAGTTTGCAACATTGCGAGGTTATTGATATAGGGCGATAATTATTTACTAGTGTGGGGTCACTTTTCTTTAAAACGGGTACAACACGTGCCGAAAGCCAATCATTATTCAGTGTAGCTGAAGACAGGGACATTTGAAATATACGAGCTATGAAAGGTGCTAATTGCATATCTTTTCAGAAAAACATTAGGTATATCATCTGGACCTGAGGAAGATTTAGTTTTAAGGTTAAGTAGCATAGAAACGACACCTGGCATTGATACAACATTCGGAGCAGGTAGTATGGTCTACGGTTACGAAGTGTAGTAGCATAAAAACTCGAAAAAACACTCTGGAAGTATTAATTAAATTATTGCGCAACGTTGTGCATTTCATTATTGATGATTCCCTCGTGTACAATATGGCTAATTTCCTGATACTAGTTTTAGAAAGCCCGAAAATTTTTGTGGTGTGGAGCGAATAAACTCTGGTAGCGTATACTTGAAGCACCAACGCTTAGCATGACTCACTTTTATCTTTAAGTTTATCTTGCATTTGTTGAAAAGCTTCACGTGAAGCACACCGCCGTCTTAAGCGCTTAACTCTTCTTTAAGTTGCAAGACATCTCTTGTCATCTAGGAAGTAGCTTTAGATGTACGTTTAGTTTTGCTCGGGATAAAATCGTTGAGGCAATGACTGATAATTTCTTTAAAACGGTTCTAAAGTGCAGTAAGATCCTGGAGATTGGAAACTGTCACGACATATTTCAACATAATCTAAACTGTCACGACATATTTCAACATAATCTAAAACACTTTATCATTCGCTCTAGAATAATCTTTAATAGGTGCTAAACGGTTTAATAGGTGCCTGCTATCGTCATCGGTCAGAAAACGGAACGTTTTGACTAGCATATAAAATTAATTCAAGCATGTAGACTGCATCCTAGCTTGACGCAGCTGTGCTCGAGTGTCCAGCGCTTCATCGAAATAATTTTATCCGCACAAAACATCTGAACACAAGCCGGCACGGCCAGCAACAAACACTAAAACCACGCAAAAGCTAGCTAAACCGGATGCTTCCAAAGGTGGTTTCCCGGTGAACGCATAATGTTGCCAGAGACTGGCAGGCCCTGGCGAAATAGTCTATAGGCGGAGAGCACGACTATTTCGCACTCAAGTGCCTTCGGCAGCATACACCAGAACACTGCGAGCTCAGCAGAATTATTCAATCATACGAGTCGCGAAACTCCCCATAGGCTCCATGTATCAAAATCGGAACACGGCATTGGCCGAAATGGCGGAAGTGAGTAGATTGTAGTGCCTTCTCTTGACAAGAAAAGTAACTATAAAACGCAATAATTTGTGTTTTTGCGTTTAGCAAGAGATTGTGAGCGCCATTGCATTCTGCCCAAACAGCCATGGCAGCACCTAGAATTTGTTTTCTTAAGTGAGTGCGTGCGTAAGGGTGCTGAACATGTTACTTTGTCGCCGTGGTGGAGACGTGATAAAAGACAGAGGAGAGGCTTGTTCTCTTGATGCTCTGTCCTTTTTCGTGTTTTCCGTATTGCGCTAGAAGTAATGTGGCTATAAGCAGCGTGTTCGTGTGGTACACAGCTAGCATAGCGTAAATGGACGGCGCAGTGAAGTCGGTAATTTATCAGATTAATGTGTATACCCCACGATGTTTACATTTAGGCGAAATAGTGAGCGGCAAGGCGTGACGCAAGTGGAATGCAGCGTTGATCCAGGTAGATCCAACCTGTAAGCCTGTCCACTGGCAGCAGACGACGTTTGCCCGAGCAGCAAACGCCGGTGCCGTTGGAAAGACTCCACGAACATCGCACCTGAACAGAGCGCTTGCAGTGCTAGTTGCAATTAAATAGGCAATCTTCAATGTTTCCACTTTTCTTGACATCGGGCTTTCATATGTATATGGTATCCCAGCCAGTGTCCCATTGAATTCGCGATTAGTGGAATTTGACCACTGCGTGCAAGACAAAGCGACCAATTCGCAGTAAGTACTGATCGGTACTTTGGTTTGCACTCTACCGTATCTGTGTTTTGTTTTTTGCGACCATCACTCACATCATATTAGCGAGACACATCGTGAACCACAGAGTGGCACAGTTA
>WOVY01008526.1:0-10407 GCA_013436015.1 Rhipicephalus annulatus | reverse complement strand
CCGCCTGCGCAGCGTGCTGGAGGCTGTCCGATTGGTGGACCTCACACTAAAGCCACAGAAGTTCCACTTCCCGCTACGAAGAACTAAAATTTCTTGGACATGTAGTTGGCGCCGGAGGAATCCAGCCCGATCCAGACAAACTCGCCGCTGTTGCCTAATTACCAGATCCTGTTGATAAGAAAACCGTCCGGTGCTTCATTGGTTTGTGCGCCTACAATCGCTGGTTCATTCATGGCTTTTCACAGATAGAAGAACCTTTGACTCGTCCACAAGGGACGACACGTCGTTTGTCTGGGAAACGAGCAACAAGCAGCTTTGATGAACTGCGACAGCGCATGCAATCAGTGCTCGTTCTCTCTCATTTCGGCGATGATGCTGACACGGAGGTCAATACTGACGCTAGTAACGTTAGGCTTGGTGCAGTGCTCATTCAGTGTCAAGAGGACATCAAAAGAGTGATAGCCTACACCAGCCGCTCCTTATCCCGTGCCGAGGTTAATTATTCCACTACAGAGAAAGGGTGCCTCGCAGTCGTGTGGGGCAATCACCAAGTTTCGCCCGTACCTTTATGGTCGTCCCTTCAAGATAATGACAGACCACCACGCCCACTGTTGGTTGGCAAGCCTGCGCGACCCTTCGGGACGACTAGCACGGTGCAGCTTGCGGCTGCAGGAATTTGACATCACCATCGTCCATAAGTCCGGCCGTAAGCATGAAGACGCTGACAAACTGTCACGCGCACCCCTTCATGTCGTCAGTCAGGAAGCAGAAAAAGACGAAGGCTTCCTGGGCACCATTAGCTCATCAGACTTGAGCAAACGGCAGCAGGATGACGCAGAGATTCGTCCGATCATCGATCATTTAGAAGGCCAGGGCACAATCATATCACGTCATTTATTCCGCTCATTGCCGTCGTTCTGCCTCCGAGACGGTGTTGTGCTGTACAAGAAGAACGCTCGTTTCGAACAACCGATGCCTACTTCCTGGTGGTTCCTCGAGACATGCGAGACGACGTCCTCATCGCTTGCCATGACGAACCTACAATCCAGTCATCTGGGCTACCATTGGACACTTGCCAGAGTGAGCGAGAGGTACTATTGGGCCAGACTTTCGCAAGCGTCAGTAAGTACCGTCAAGAGCTGTCGGGAAGTCAGCGCCGAAATGCAACCATCTTTTAAGCCAGCTGGTTTGCTTCAACCATAGAAGCACCTTGCATGCCATTCGACCAAGTCGGCATGGACATTCTCGGGCCATTTCCCCTGTCGGCGGACAGCAACAAATGCGTGATCGTTGCAAACGGACTATTTGACGTGGTACGCTGAGACGCAGGTGATTCCACGAGCCACGGCTTCTGAGGTGGCAACAATTTTTCATGCGCCTAATCGTGTTACGACACGGTGCTCCTTCCAGTATAATAAGGGACAGAGGGACAGCATTCACGGCACAGCTTATGGACGAAGTTTTCAAACTGAGCAACACCAGACACCGAAAGACAACTGCGTACCACCCGCAAACCAACGGACTTACCGAGTGACTGAATAAGACCATTGCAGACATGATCTTAATGTACATCGACGTACAGCACAAAACATGGGACCGAATCTTACCTTACGTGACCTTCGCGTATAATACTGCCGTGCAAGAGACCACGCGATTCACGCCATTTCAGCTTCTCTACAGCCGCGAAGTGCAGACCATGCTGGACTCTATGCTACCGTGTCAAGACGAAGACGAATTGGCAACTGACGCCGATGAATTCGCAGAGCGTGCTGAGGAAGCACGGCAGCTCGCGCGACTACACATCGGCAAGCAACAGCAGGCAGACGCACGGCGCTATAACATCCGCCACAGAAAAGTGTTTTACAGCCCCGAAACCAAGTTTGGGTGTGGACGCCCGTCCGCCGCCGTGGCCTTAGTGTAAAGTTACTGAGCCGGTACTTTGGCCCAGATAAAGTGTTACGCCGCGTTAGTGACGTGAACTACGAAGTGGTTCCGGGACAAAACATCGTAGGCACGGAGCAGGACACGACCGAGGCCGGACGTCGTTCATGTGTTACGCATGAAACCACTTATTGTGCGTTGTTCGTAACTTTTACTTGCTGTACACTGTTTTTTATGTTATTTATTTATTTTTCTGAACTCTATTCTTCATTCACTGATTTTTCCCTAATTGGAACGCTCGTTAATTTCTACTTTTACTTTATCCGAATTTCCAGATTCTTTTTTTTACGTGCATATGTCGTAACATCGGGATGGTGCTATGTACTTTTCTTTCCCTCTTTTGAGACTTTTTTTTCTTTTCGAAAGGGGGGATAATGCCACCCACACGTAGTGGGTCGACAGCAAGAGCGACTCTACCATCTGGAGAAAAGAAAGAAGATTACGTGCCTCCACTCGACTCGAGAGCCAGCCACGACTGACGCATCGTCCCAGTGCTAGCCATTCGGTGGTTTAATAAACCCCCAGTACCTGTGATTCATCGTGACAATATGTTTCTAAATAAGCAGCTGACACACATCTCTCATGATCTTGGCATTCAGGACAAGAGCTTAGAGTATCTCATGGCGGAGGTATTAGTGTCGGTCTCATACAAAAATCAAACATGGAACAGCTTATTTGTCCTCGACATTCACAGTAATCCGAAGCACTACAAGAACATAACAGTTCAAGATAAATTTCGAGAAGCTACTAAACTCACTGAAGCTAGGCCCCTAATCATATTAGGGGACTTCAACACTTCTCATGAACTATGGGATGTACTGCGACAAACGCCAAAGGCAGGAATCTATAACTTCATGTGGACGAGCAAGACCTGGTTTTGATTGCTGATGAAAGGTGTCGCACAAGAATTGGCAATTCTGTCCGTAGAGACACCACACCTGCACCGAAGCCTTGTCGAAAACGTAGAGTAAGCCACGTGGACGAATTCCGGTCATAACATCGGCGGTGATCACTATGTTCTCGAGGTTCAGAAAGGCCGCACTCGAGAATTAGAGGCTCTTGATTGTGATGTCTTTCGCAGAATTAGAACCCGAAGCGGGCCGAATGCTGCCAAACCAAGCCTCTAAGAGCAGTGCAAGTACATCAGGAATGATGGATTCGCTGAGGCCATGGCTTCTAAACTAGATATAGAAACAAGGCAGCTGATAGAAACAAGGCAGCTGGCCATTACTGAAAAATGGCGGACTCAAATACTCACTCGTAAATTAAGGAAGAAAATGGCGGAACTGAATAAACAATTCAAAGAGCACATCACCAGCCTTTGTAAGCAGCAGTGGGATGAATTCTGTGAAACAATGGATAGATAGATCAGGAACGGCAAGGCATGGAAAGTGATTAAGCACCTCATATACGAGCAAGACATTAAGTCCAACCAGAGACACTGCCTTTCCCGGCCCATACACATAGCCATTAAAAATAAAGAGGTTGAAACAGTTACGAAACACCTCGTAGACAAAAAAACTGGCAGATTCCACGTACAGTGGCAATCGAAGATATGCGAGGCACGATTGAGGAAGGTTGATACGTCACTTAAAATCAGCGCAACTACGTTACGAGGTGGAGGTAAATGATGCCGTACGTGACTTACGTGTCATGATTATCATGTTTGGATGTGTCGTTTAACTTTGTCATCTATTCACGTCACCTGATACCAAATTCTGTATATGTGGAGCTAGCGAAACGACCGCAAGCACCCTATGAGCGTGGTATGTTGCCATTTTCTTAACTTACACGCTTCTCCGCCATTATCATGTTTGCACCAGTCATATACTTTCGTTACCCATTTACATCACGCCAAATTTCGTATATTTGGAGCTAGCAAAACCGCCGCGAGCACATCATGAAAGGCCCATATAGGCACCCGACAGTAGACCAGGGGGCGCGATGAAGCTCTTCGGGCTTGCCTCAGTATTGTTGGTACCGACCTGCAGGGATACTAAGAAATTTAAACGCTCGTTGAACACAGTAACACGCTGAAGTGTCAGTGTCCTTTTTGGCACGTTTTTAAATAATGCTTCCTGGGCGCTTACATAATCAGCCGTGACCCCACAGCTCACTACTAAAAAAGAAAATGATATGCACGTGCAAGTCCGGTTTTGCTGCGTCTACTCGCTAGGCTGTGTGTTGTGGCGCTGTCATCAGAACTCGTAAACTCCATTGCCGGGTGCCCATACTCCAAAAGAGCGTTGATGCGCGCGCACGCTGGGCACAGTGACGCTACGTTAGCAAAACGCGAGCACTCTAAAGTCGAACGCCAGGCGTGGCCCGAAGGCAACTGGCGCGAAATTCGACATGCTGCATTTCACCCTGATGCGTTACGCAGACAGCACTGCGTCTGCCTTTTTTCGTAAAGGACGAACGCTGGACCTAGACAAGCAACGCAGCGCGGCGTGCGCCTGCAAGTATATGGCAAGACCAGCGCCTGGCGTGGCAACCAGCATGTCGCGACGAAACGAACGCCGGCGAGCACGCACACAGCGCCACATCGAAATGTATTGGCATCTTGATTGTAGTATATAGTCATGTTTTCACATGGCACGCATCTCATGATTATCAAGTTTGCATTAGTATCATACCTTCTTCATCCAATTACGTCCCGTAATTACAAATTTGGTATGGGTGAATATAGCGAAATGGCCGCCAGCGCATCAGTAACGTGGCATTTAGTAATGTTGTCACAGGAAACGCATCTCGTGATTATGATGTTTGACACACTCACACACCTTTGTCATCCATTCACGTCGCATGATACCAAATCTGTGGTGCAATTATATAAAATTTCAAATCCGGACGGAGGTGGTCTGTCGGTGACGTCAAAGAGTGGGTGGTCCGCAAAGGTCGCGAGGACGAGAGGAAGTGAACAGCGAATGAGGGAATCGGAGGCTTGCGTCATCATTATGACGTTGACTTGGGGGCCGTATAGCAAAGTAAAAAGTGTTTGTAACATGTTCAGAAGTGTTTGCCTATTATTGCACACTATTAAAATGTGTTGGCACTAGTTTTCAATTGTTTAATAAGGAATACGATACAATCCAAACGTATTTTTTCTGTTATTGTTCTAAACAACGCTAAATTTAGCGGGACGGTTAGTGGTGGCGCTAGGTACAACTTTGTTTCAAGCAGTTACTGTTTTCAAAACTCCACTACTAAACGGCGCAACTTTCGAAGTCGTTGGCTCGGTCGAGCATAGTCATGACGGAGGGCAACGGCACCACTAGCCACCAGCAGCAGCGGCTCATCCGCGTTTCCGAGGGTCAGCGCGAGCTGGTGCTCGCCTTCATGACTGAACATCCGCAGCTCGCGGCGAAAGCCATTGAGCTGCAGCATGGCGTCACTGTCGCCGACCGGCGGCGGCTGTGGCAAGAGCTCAGCGACGCGCTGAACCTTGAAGGCCCTGCACAGAAAAAACGTGGATGAGTGGCAGGCTTGGTGGCGCAGGAGGTGCACGAGGCCCGCCGTGACGCCGCCGCCATCGAGGAGGCACAAACGTGAGTGACCGTCGAATGTGCGGGCGATTTGTTCTTTGACATTGGTGTATAATTCCAGGAACACTGGAGGGGGTCGTCTGCCAGGCTTCCGTGGTCGCGTGTTGCAGCTCACCGGGTTGGCACGCTTCGGTGGCGTCTTCGCTTCCATCGAATATCAACAGGTAAGCACTCTGCCGCCGCAGTATCACGGGTTCCTGAGCGGTGCCATGACAGAGTTTGCCCATTTTGTAAGGGGTGCCTTCAGGGGAACCTTGTTGAACAGTAAGGTAGTGCAGGAAAAAGAATTCAAAAGCAGGTATGTTTGTCAACTGAAATCTCATTTTGCAGCCCTTGCAGTAAAAGTCGTATTTATTTATCAAACAGACACGAAATTCCTGCGGGCAAGTTCATTCACTAAAATGGTAATACGTGATATCAATGACCACTGAATAGCTGCAGAACATTTCCGCAGATGTTTAGTACGTAAGGTTGTAAAATAGCCAGAGTAACGAATACCCTTTTTCTGAAAGATTATGCCCACGACACTTTCCAGCAGGCGGACGTTCCCGCTCCTGCAGTGGAGGTCGAGGTGGAAGCCACTGAAGCGGCTGCAGGTGACAGTGACACAGTGACACGTAAGCATCTGAGAACTTAGTGTTTTATTGATTATAGGGACGTATGTGTCCCCAGTTCGTGAACTTTTACTCTTTACTTCACAGAAGCCCCCCCCCCCCAAGTTACCTTGAAAGCGGCCCCGCTGCACCGGGTAAGTTATTAATCATCAAAGTATTTTGAGAAAATAATCTCTCGTATGTTATTCAAATTGCCCAATTATCCACAACATGGCCATAGACGTAAAGCTTACACAGCATGCGGTGACGAAAATGCTGCATGTTTTCAGTGTCTCAGCCTCCTGTGCGGCCTCGTCGTCGACAGAGGCCACGGCGCACCGACACCTTGTTGAGGGTGTCTTCCCAGTGCGACCAGAGCCTCGAGCTGACTGAGAAGTTGCTTAATGTGAGTAGACCGTTTGTTTAAATTTTACGTAAAGGGTGTGAACATTTTTGATGCTCTGTTATGATGACTGAAACCAACTTGGGCTGTAAATAAGAAACATGCATTGTATTGAGGGCACGGTATCTGACATCTGCAATGATAAACTGCCGGGCAAAAGGTTGGTTAGCCCTGAAAAGGGCTGTTTGATGGTAAGAGATGCATTTGAGGAGATGAATGAAGAGTAGTTCCAGCAATTGTTTGTTGATCCAAACGAAGAGGGCATAGCTTGTACACGAAGCTTCACACTTTCAAAGGATGCCACCAGGCCAATGAATTTTCAACTGAGGGGAAATTGTTGTTCACGTTGCAATTCTCCGCAGCAGCAGCTTCGAGCCACGAGATGGTCGAGAGCTCTTCAGCTCATGCAAACATTTCCACTATGATGATTCATTGCAGGCGACGCAGGGGATCAAAAGGTCAGCCTTCCACATAACTTCTCTAGCGCGGCGTATGGCAGCAGCACAGGAGCAGGCGGCCGCAGCACAGGAGCGGGCGGCAGCAGCACAGGAGAGCATCCTGCAGGTAGTCCAATCCTTGGAGCGTGCCATGGCTGAGGGCCCTCTGCGGGAAAGAGATACATAGTTATTTTAGGTTTTACATCATGTTTTTAATGTTTTAAATGTTTATCATGCATTATTGCTTTATTAGTTTTTATATGTTTACGTGTTGCAGTCAACGTACTATTTTATACGTTGTTTTTTTACATTTAATACATATTACTACCTTTAAGTTAGCATTTACTTTGTACAAGGAGTACAGCAATTTTTTCTTCACATGTCTTTCTTCTATTTTGATGTTCGATATATGCGGTTATTTTAAGTTTTACATCATGTTTTTAATGTTTTAAATGTTTATCATGCATTATTGGTTTGCTAGTTTTTATATGTTTACGTGTTGCAGTCTACGTACTACTTCATACGTTGTTTTTTTTACATTTATTACATATAACTAGCTTTAAGTTAGCATTTACTTTGCACAAGGAGTACAGCATTTTTTTCTTCACATGTCTTTCATCTATTTTGATGCTCGATATATGCGTTTCTCAATTTATGTTCGACCTACTCGTGAGGCAGCGTCTCCCCCCTCCCCCCTCCCCACCATCTTAAAAGTGTCTAGTCAAACACAGAAAGACCAAGAGCGTATCGTTGACATTTTTTTGTGAATGTTTTTAGCACTATGATATTTATGTTGCCTCACTGTTTTCTAGCTCACTGCGCTTTTTATGCAGCATTACCACATAGTGTTGGACTGTGATATCTTTTAGCCTCACACTGTTTCGCAGCTCGCTGCATTCTTTATGAAACATGTTTACCTGCCGAAAATTGCTTACACTGTGATATTGTCATTTCAGCGCAATGAGGCTAAGGTACAACTACAACCAAGTCTTTTTTGAGGTCACTAAACTAGCAAGTGGGTATGTCGCACAGTTTCACTAATGAAAAGGGTCATCATCACAGCAACATGCCAGCGACTGTTTTCATTGTAAATTACTCATTGCAGGAATTAATTTTGAACGTGGTATGCTTTGGGACCAGCGAGATTGCTGAGCCAAATATTCATGCCGTATGTCATCAAAACAACCCCCATGTTATTTGCTGCTTTGATTTACGTATTTTGTAGCATTGCAGTATAACTGTAGTCGGGAATTCAAATCAAATGAAATAATATTTAAATATTTATACAATGTTGAGGACAATGAACAAAAAGCCGGCACGGCATTGTGCTCGACAAGCCTAGCGTGTACAATTAAATGCTTGCAGTCAATGACTATGAGAAGAGACGGATATACGTATCATGCGTTCTTGCAACATGTTTCTAATGTAACTGCAATATTTATGCGTTTTCGTGAAAGAAGTTGTGTGACGTTGCTGCATTATTCCCACAATCTTTTGATGGCAACAGTCAGCACAGGGTGCCCCTCATATGCGCTTGCTCCAATCTAGTCTGTTGTGACTGTGATCACTGATATAGAAAAGGGTGTTTCCGTTGCCTATTTCATGAGACATTTAAAGAAAATGCAACATTTTCCCATTGCCTCCACGAATCACGTTGAAGCACGAGTAAGTACTTTGTGTTGTGGCAAACACGGCCCTGTCTTGCCTGGGTGCACTGGAATTAGTACGAATAAATTATGTGTGTGATATGACAGCTTACCGCGTTCCTGTGCACTTCAAAAAAGGCCCACGACAGCGCTGAGCTGCTGCTGTCCTCTGAGCAGCACGTTGCGGGGTGTGAGCACATGGCTCTCTCCTGGCTCCCCATCGTCATCCTCAGCTGGTGGCATGTCCCCAACATACTCATCGAAGGTCCAGTCCCCCGCGTCCAATGCATTGTTGTGGAGAGCAGCGCAAGCATAAATAATTCGCCCTGCTCGATCGGGGTTGTAGAGCATCGTTCTAAAGTGCTGCAAGCAGCAGAACTTGCTCTTCACTCCGATACATCTTTCCACAACATTGCGCATGGATGCGTGCTCCTTGTTGAATCGGCCTTCGGAAGTGTTGCCGGAGTGACTGCCAGGGACTGGAACGAGGCGCCGTGGCTCGAGGGGGATACCCTGCGGCTCGTGCAATAGAAAAATGGCAGCTGAGTGCTCTACCCCAGTTAGTTTACATTAATACTTACCAAGCAGATATTCGCCGGGCTGCCGCTGTGCAGCTAGGCGTGAACGCAAAGGGTTGTGTTCCCAAACCCAGGAGTCATGGCACGAACCTGGGAATTGTGGGTCCACGACAAGGATGCGCAGCCGCGCGTTGCACACCTGCAATGAGTGATACAAAATAGTACTGCATCTATGCTCCAAACTTTCTACACATGAGCCGGAAACAATGCATACTAGTACAGTCATTGGTACAGGCAGTTTCACCTAGAGGGGAACACAGGGACAGGGTGTAGCAACTGAGGAGGGAAGGGGGCAATGACCATTCCCCTGTACACATGGCTATGACTTCCACTGAATGATCGATAAATGAAAACCTACGCCATGCTATTGGGAAAGAACACTCGTAAATACCACAGCTAGCCATGCAATTGTGGGTTATAAGTACTTTCGTGTTTGAAATACTTCCCTATCGTGTGTATAATTCCGCTACGACTACAGCCCATATTCTGATTACCTTCAAAATGCTCAACTTCATTGCGCATGCATGCCAGAATGAGGACACAAAATACGACGACTGGCTCACTTACACAAACACTTGCCACTTATGATAACCGAGGCCATGCGAGCCACCAACTAGCATGCACCCATTTCTCCGCATGTTCTCCCTTATTCTTCGAATTGGTACTTTTCCCAGCTCCGACGTCAAAACTGAACAGCTACTCCGATGGGGCGAGTAAGAAAGGATCCGAACGGTACTTACGATCATGACGTTCAGGGCATAATAGCCCTTTCTGGACATGAAACTCGCCGTATCCTTCTGGCTTGCGAATAACGACCAACGTGCCATCGACACACGCCAGCACGCCTGGGATGCAACCACGTCGTGCAAACTCCGCCTTCGCCTCATCCTTGGCAACTGTGGTCAGTGGGAAGTCCACCACCCTTTTTCTAGCAGCCACGGTAATGATCGCCTCCGTCACCTCGTGGATGGTGTTGCTCACCGCCGGCTGAGACATGCCGATGTGTTCCTCGCGACCAATGCTCAGCTGGAAGCTACCAGTGGCGAAAAATCGCAGCGCGCACAACACCTTTCTCTCTGTGGAAAGGCTCGCTGGCATCCGATGATAGGGTCAAGTTCGTCGCACAAGCTACGCACTGTTCGTTTGGACAGACGAAACATTGCCGGAACTCTTCTTCGCTGAACTCTTCAAATGCATATTTTACCTCGCGTCGTCGCCTCTGCTCGGTGTGAAGCTACCGCACAGGCAAGACGAAGTACCATGT
>WOVY01008525.1:0-17200 GCA_013436015.1 Rhipicephalus annulatus | reverse complement strand
TGAATCCCACATATCAATCAATCAATCAAGCTGAAAGCCAAGCGCAAGAGGTGTAAAAGAAACGCACAGAAGAAGACGTATGTAGTTGTACCCTATTGCTGGAAAGTGGATTCACTAAGTACCCAATCCCAGTTGTACACTCTCAGTCAGGTGCCGGATAACAAACGGCATACAGGCGGCGCGCTCCTGCGTACTGACTCAAATCATGTTTACAGGGAGCCCAGCAATAAAAAATACCCGTGACAGCCACGCGGCGCGGAAGTAAACACCTATGGCCGGTAAGAGCAGGCGCAAGGAGAAAAAAAAAGGGGGGGGGAGAGCCGCCATCTCTGTCGCGCTAGCCTGGCGCCAGGAGCCGGCACAAACTTATGCAGAATAAGGCCCCTGTATTTTTCAAAGGTAGCGCAAACTCCCTTCCCCGCGCCGTTTCCTCCTCGCCCGCCACTCTCAGCCGCCATGAAAGAGCGACTCACGCGGAGCGCGCCGCCGGACGGTTTCGTTTTTTTCGCGCGGCGCGTTGAAGTAAGGCCCCTAGGGGCCTTACGTTGAAAGTTAATATGAGGGCTCTTACAGCTCGAGTTTGTACAGGAACAACAGAGCCCTACTGAAATTTGGGACATGCATGCCTGCTTCCATAATGGGACGTGTGTAAACGATTCATCCATAAAATACCACAAACGTTTAGTGGGATGAAGGTAGATTTTATTGAGTGCGCAAATAAAATGCGGGAAGCATCGAATGATCACGAACGCTGCAAAACATTCCAGTAGAGCGACGACAGGGCGAAACAATTTCGCTATCAAATCAGATAGCCTCTACAGCATGCGAAGGAAAGAGAAAAAAAAACTTAATCCGGAGCCCTCCACTACGGCGCGCCTCATCGCCCTGCTTTGCGTCGGCTCGTTAAACCTTGCACTCACTGAATCAGAAAAGAAAACACCCGCTTTGAACGTAGGTGACACAGCTGGGCGTGGCCAAACACAAACAATACAAAAGGTGTCGTTCGCAGACGTATACAAATACACGATAAAATATTGAAACAATCATTGCGCACTTATAAGTCGAGGAACCTTTTCAATCACAGACATACACATCGTTGCATCGTGTATGTGTTGCAAGGCATCCATCAGGCAATGTACCGTCGGCTAAAGGTACCGTTGGTGCTCCAAATACTGTTCCAGAGGACGCGTCATATGCCAGGCCAGGTTTCAGCTGTATCTCATCTATCACCAAGGTTGCATGCCGTTCCTTTGGATCCATTTGCCCAACCTACAAAAAAGCAGGTGTTAACCAAAAACAGCTTCAAACTAGCGCAAATTAAATGTGCCAACAAATAAGAAGATTGGGGATTGCGAGAAATAAAGCATACCTTTAAACTCACAAAATAACTCACAAAATGGGCTGCCCACTGGTTCAGGGTCGCGGTCTATTGACGTTGCTGTGTTGTCCGAGGAGGCAGCTGTAAGCATGAATTGTGTGAGTACACAGTCTAAAGGCGCGAACATTTGTCATCACAGCGCAGTCAACTCACAAAATAAACTGCCCACTGGTTCAGCGTCCGGGGCCCTTCCCACTGACGTTTCTGGCTCATCCAAGGATACAGCTGTAAGCAAGAGTTGAGCAAGTACAGTGTAGGGGCGGGGATGTTTGCTGGCACAGTAAGACAGAATTGGATGCCGAATTAATCAGGTTCACAGGTCATAAAGATAAATGCAGCAACTATGCTATCTGCCAGCGATCCAAACACACTGTATTGTCATATAAACCCCAAAACATAATCGCATTCACAACACAAGAGAGGAATAGAAACTACAAAGGGGCCTCACCAGGAACCGTTTCATTCCCCCTTTTTGCGGGGTGGCTTGCGCTCTTTCGGAAGAGGCCGATGCGTAAATATAGAAGGAACCGCATTTGGCTTGAGTTTCTTGATCCCAGCTTGTGCCAGAATTGCTGGCTCATACTGATCCATCGTGAAGTGTTTCTGAAAAATACCGACATCCTCTATCGCATTTTTGCAGTTTGGCTGATGTGATATTGCCGAAGCAAAATATTTTGCTTCTTACGTTAAAAATGCAAACGGCCACAAAAGCCAGATGATTTTCTTGCATTTAGTAGGTGCCTTTCTCTTTGTTAATCGAAAGTGTACAACTTCGCAAGTATGTTCGAAATTTGAACGAAAGTATCTATGCATTTCACAAATAAACAACTATACCACATTATATTTACCATACACTGTCTTATATTAGCTGTACACGCATGCACAAAATTCGGTCATGGAAGTGCGCAAAAGTGAGATAAATATGAAAGAATACAAACTGAGAACACAATAAAACAATAAACGCCGAAATTTTGCCTACAGGTAATCAAAGTTCGAGCGAAAAAAAAAGGAAACGATCAAGACGTGGTTGATTCTCTGGAGAAGCATAATTGATTCCGCTGCAAATGGTTCCATTTAGAAAGCAAATCGCGAACGCCAAGCATTTCAACAGTAATTATGTTGTGGCCGTATTCGAATATTCGAGCAAGCTAAAAACGATCGAGCTGTCATCGTGGTTGAAATCGTGCGAGAAAGCGTCGACGGAAACTTCAAGCTGCTTTTGTTTAACATGAACCTGAACCAAGGATGAGCTTAATCTGAAAGCCTTCCGGAGGCATGTCTACGCGAAGAAGTTCTGTAGTGAGTGCTTACCTCGCAAAGCCTCCCTCGGTGACAATCGAAGTTTTTCCTGCCGATACGATGCAGCCATACCGCTCCTCATTATGTTTCCCTCGTGGAACCACAAAAAAAAAAAAATTGCCCGCAGCTTCCCTCTGCTGCTGGAGCAGACAACGGCACAGCAGGTTGGCATTGCGCTGCATCCGAGGCCGCCTTGCTAAAGGCAACACACGTGGGAGCGAGATGCAGTGCGCTCACTCATGGCGTCGCTGCCTGGCGGAGCCGAGGGGTCAACAAGGTTCATTGGTCACGTGTCGCGCCTGGTCCAATAGGGTAGCGGAAACGCGTGCCGGAGTGAGGAGAGACGTAGAGGGCGGGGAGGAAATTCTCCTCCGCTTTTTGTACAATGGTTTGCGCTACCTTTGAAAAATACAGGGGCCTCAATGCAGAACCGTTCAGCGGCAAGCATGAGCTCGTAAAAAAAAAGAAACGCCCCCCTCTCCACTTTGCCGCCGACTCGCCAGCTCGGCGCGGCACCCGCGTCACGTTCACCGTCGCCTGCATGCTGTGGTGGCATTTGTGCGCCGCCGTTTCGTCCCGCTGTCTTGTGATGGTTGTTTTAGATGCGGAAGCATCTTATACTCGCGCCTTGTAGTGCGCCGTCCGCGCCATCCGCACCGCTTCTCGAACATTCGACAGCTGACACGCGCGCATGCGCCTTCGCGCCGTCGCCCACCATCTGTGCCGCGCGCGCTTCTCCTTCGAGAACATTCGACAGCTGACAGCGCATGCGCCGTCGCCATCTGTGCCGCGCGCGCGCTTCTCCTTCGAGAACATTCGACAGCTGACAGCGCATGCGCCGTCGCGCTGTATTTATACTCAAGGTCGGCGCTCGCTCGCTCAGTTGCCGCTCGTTCATTGGTTTGTACGGCGCGTCGACGTCCGAAGTCGCCGTGAAATGAATGCCAACGAATCCACAAACACAATGATCGACGTCCCTTCGACCAGCGCCGCCCTTTCGCATACGTGTGTACGTGTTCACTCATTTAACACCCCCTCCTACAACCACGTTAACCAATTTAGCCATCGACCCAAGTAAGTCGCAATTTAACACCCCATTTCACAACCACGTTAACCAATTTAGCCATCGACCCAAGTAAGTCGCACTTTAACACCCCGTTAACCAATTATATGCTCCGCATCCTCCTCAGTGTTCCCCCGAGGGAAGCTGCGGGCAATTTTTTTATGCAAGATGGTGTGGGACGGAAACATTTTGCATTGCCTCACGGCACACTTTACTCAAGATTTCATACATTTCCCTGCATTTGGCCTTGCACTGCGATGTGCAGTCCCAGTGTTACTCTTTGGATTTGAATAAAAGATACAAAAAACTTTCTGTTTATCAGTTGTCGAGGTATGACATTGTGTCATGCACTAAATAAAAGAGTACTAGTGCATGCGCGACAGCTTATTGAAACACTGGCCTATGTTTGTTGATGCTCGTGTTCTACGAAGCAAGTTGAACTGATGATTTTAGGAAAGCATGGCAAAAAGAAACAAATCGAAGGCAGCGAGACGGAGAAAGATGAAAATTCAAAAATGGTTGGTTGATGTTTGATTAGTGGTTGCGTGATTTGATGATGAACATGAAATATAGAAGTTTTGAATATGAAGTACAGTTCTCCTATTCCAGCATGGATTTGTAACAGTCAACCAGGACCATGACAACCAGTGTACTGATGTGAAGATAATGTACCAGCTATAAAAAAACGCCAATTTTCGAAGATCAACTGCATACAGTAACAATAAAGATTTTGAGGTTCGTTCTGCACCATTTCTTGACCGCAACTGCACGCGGACGTTCACGAAAGCGATGTGCAGAACCATTAATACTTGGAGGGAGACCGACCTGTCCGTCGCTAATTTGTGTACGTCATACTTGACCTTGGCGCGCGCGTTTCGGCATTCACTTCAACAGCGGTGTGATGCTTAATAAAGGTAAGAATAGCCGCTTCCCATAAATATGATCACTTAAAGACTGAAAATAAGTAAAGCCCCGCCGCGGTGGCCTAGTGGCGAAGGTACTCGGCTGTTGTGCTCAGATTTCGGTACACATTAAAAACCACAGGTGGTCGAAATTTCTGTAGGCCCTCTACTACGGCATCTCTCATAATCATATGGTGGATTTGGGACGTTAAACCCTTCATATCAATCAATCAATTCAGTAAAACCTCTCTATATTGCGAAATAATGCGCATATATTTTAAATGCAGGAATAAGTAATCGTAGAAATGCTAAAAGGGCGCTGCTGCCCCAGCGTGCCGCTCGTGGCCGTTTGCTCGTACGAAATGAAAATGTCAGAGTAGGCACGCTAAAATATCCATGCAACTTTTACGTGCGAAAGCGCATTGTCTTCAAACAACTGAGAATAGGCTGCTGTCTCAGACACGCGGGCACCTCCCGACACAATCAGCCAAATTTCTCACAGCACACGCACGTGCGAGAAACATACGTTGGATTCGACAGCTGAACACAGCCTCATCCGCGAATTTCGGTAAGCGTAACACCCCCGGTTCATAGGGAAGCACTAAAACGACGCACACACACGTTCATTGTTCATACGAAACGGCGCACTACGACCCGAAGTCAGAGCCGAAAGCGCTCACCGTGGCTGTCTCATGTTCATGAAGCCTTATAAAGTATTTGCTGATCAAATGCATGCATATAGCATAAAAACAGTTCAAAGTTACGCCAACGGTTTACAAAAAGCCACTTGGTAGATATATACCCCACAAAAAGACCCGCTTCATATGGTGGCGCTGTGGTGCAATAGGTGAGACATCTGCTTCACGTGCATGCAGTCGAGAGTTGGATTCCAGGGCTGTGTGTGCTTTGTATGTTAGTCTCGCCATTACCTGTTGTAATATCCGCCGCATTCTCGGCGAGAAACCACCCTCAAAAGCGTAAAATAATGCTTTTTTCCGCCACAGCATCAGGGCCCGGCCGCTTACGGAAATGTCACGCCTAACCACAGGCCTTATCTTTCCACGAAAAAATGGTCCTAAAATCCCGGCTATGCTAAAGGCCTTTCAAATAGGGCCTGTTTCTCCTGGACACGGCTACGGAGCCGCGTAAAAGCGGCGATAATTTGACTTTATTTTCTACCTGCAGGCGTGTAGTCTAGCCAGCATTTGACTAAAACTGTACTTACTGCCTCTTAACTACCTTCCCCAGAAGCCGTCTATATTCAGTGCAGGCGCCTTTGTAAAGAAATTAGAAAGCCGCTATGTGAAAAGAAACACCTGAAGTTTGTTGAATGTAGCATAGGTATACAAGATTACATTCTCTTGTGGCAAAGTTTGCGTATATAATTCAGGCCGCTTGTGAACGAGTGCCTTTAAACAACATGATCAACCCCTGCCGACTGGTCAAGGCTTCCATTCAACTCAAAACTGCAAAAAGTGCAATCCACAAGGGCCAACAGGGTCAACCTTGAAAGGAGACATGTAACGACGTTGCCCGCACTGCGAAGCGGCCACATAATTCCTTTCTTTTTGCCATTCCACATGCGCATGCTCAAAAAAGAAGAAAGCGATATCAAGAAATCATTGCAGTGTTTCGCAGTACGTGGAATTGTTGCGAAAAAATGGTAACGTATCGTTCTATCACGTTCTGATGGAAGCGGAATGCACGCGGCGGAGAACAGCGCAAATCACACAGGCAATACGGTAATTTGTTCTAGTCAGTTCACTTGCGACGACTTACTTATTTTCGCCCAGCACACCACTATTTACATTTTGCGCATTATTATGAATATCCGGTCTTCTCTATGCGCGGAGTACAGTTTCGTTTATATATCAGCAAGCGCTTTAGGGAAATTTCTCGCGCTACCTGTTAAAGTATATTTTTATATGCTTGTTTTCTGTGCAGATATTGTGCTTCCCATTCCCAAATTACGCTGATGCAATTGTTTCCCACGAACATTTCTGATTTCGCATGTGTATATACACGCCACAAACACGCGTGCGAAGGTAGCGCATGTGTAGCGTACGTGTATGTATGTGCGTGTGTATATACAGTATGTCCTTGCATTCGTAGCGTGCCTAGTATGCGTGCATGTATCTGCTTTGAGTAGCAACTACCGTCAACACGGCCTATATTAAGCAAGTGCTCGAAAGCACAAGACCATATTGCTAAGAAAGCTATAACATAGATCGGCTAGCGGAAAGCAAGGAACACTCCTATAATCTAAACTACAATTTGTGTTATCTCAAGATACACTGGTCCAGGTATAGCTCATTTTCTGTAGTCAAGTGAACGGCATGCTTATTCAGCTTTGATGGGATAATGGAACTCAATTGGATACATGCACCCAACAATCGGCATGCATGAATCACAGCCTAGTTACCTCAAAACTGATAAGGTATCCGTGTCTGTAGCAGTATAGCAATACTGAGCAAAAATGCTAGCATCTTCCGGAGAGGCTCGGTACACTTGAGCAGTTGCCCTGTTAATCTTGGGCTCACTATATACAGGTTTCTAAACTACAAGTTAATCTGGGTGGTTCGCCGAAGAGGCTCGACGTTTGAGGGCACAGCGCAAATATTTTTGCTGTTTTGATTGATTGCTTGATTGATTGATTGATTGATTGATTGATTGATATGCAGAGTTTTAACTCCCCCGAACCACCATATGATTATAAGACGCCGTAGTAGAAGGCTCCGAAATTTTCGACCACCTGGGGTTTTTTAAAGTGCACCCAAATCTGAGCACACGGGCCTACAGCAATTCCGCCTCCATCGAAAATTGCAGCCGCCGCAGCCGGGATTCGATCCCGCGACCTGAGGGTCAGCAGCGGAGTATCTTAGCCACTAGCTCCACCATGGAGGGGGTTTTAGCTGGTTGTCAGTGAAATACTTCACTTTATGCCGATGAGACTGAGGTGGTCCGTGGGCAGCACCTCTTCGCCCTCGGACGAAGAAAACGCGATCCGACGCCACAACCAGAAAACTTCGGCTCGGCGCCAACGAAAGTGCCACGTTGACCCTGTTTTCACAGTGTTGCCAGTACTCGAAGTGTTTACAATTATGTGCAGTGACGTAATAGAAAAGTTATTTGATACTGGCACTGCGCACTGTCTTCTATAGTGTGGTCGTTTCCCGATAAAACTATGGGGTCACATCAACCAGCCTGACAGCGCATTCCAAATGGTGCTCTTCAACGCGCACTGAAATCGCATACTACAAAGACCTCTGGCATTTCGCCTCCGTGGAAATGCTACCACCTTGGCTGGCATCAAACTTGCGACATGGAGCTCAGCAGCCGACATACACACGTACACATTGAAATAACGTTATATAAATGTTGAAGATAATCGAAAATTGTAAGCATAAAAATTCTGATAGGCATGTATACGTGGCACACATAAGACTTGCCCATGACACGTTTACAAGATAAGGCCCTGGTGGTCATGACGCCGTTTTGTTATCCTAACATATTAGAGTATTGGTTATCATATAGCAGTAGCATAGGTTTAACGTAAATGATAGGTAACGCCGAGAAAAATAGTGTGACGTAAGTTATGAACGTGATTATATGCGTGGCACCACATCAGCGTGTGTTTCACAGACACTTTATACATACACTAATCATGCATCCCATAGATATCACAAACACAATTGATGGGTTATGCATGGCATATACCAGAATATGGAAGGACACACACAAAACAAGCATGCAATATTGAATAAAATTTCATAGCATTGATGACTATAAAGCATAAATGTAGACAGTGTGCTGTATGTAGAACCTTTCTACCAGCGTCGCATTGCTTCGATTACTGTACTACACAGCACCTGCCGGTATAACTTTGTGTTTGTAATGCTTTTTAAAGTTCGAAGCGATTAGCTAGCATTTATGGCATTTCACCATTCCGTCAGATTTTCGATGTGGTAGAGGTTGCATCTCAATGATCAGGATAAGGGCGGTACCAAAAGCAATACGCTTGACTCAGCACATGAGACAATGACTTTCGCGAGAAATTTAGACGACGCAAAAAACTGGGGAATAATAGGCAAAGGTGAACAGCTCTTCTCCTTCACCTACTCTCATTGGTAGTTTGGCTTGTCGAATCTTGTAACATGCACCAGCTACCCAAAGGAAAGTTTAACTGAAGTAAATAAAACACCTTATTTTGTTTTTATTTTATCCTATGCTACTATTAATTATCATTGTATACCTACAGGCTGAATTATCCACCCTTGTCAATTGCATCTCAGAGTGCTTATTCTCTTATTAAATCTCCATAACATAGAGCGCTGGAGCGTCCCATCTTGTCCTGCTAGTTAGTGCATGCAAGACTGACTGATCAATAAAGATCCTTACTGTAGTTCACGCGAGACTACTATGGGAAGTGAACCATGTTCTTCATAATCTTTATCATCTTGTCTCCACAGTCCAGGTTTGCCCACCACTGCTATTAGGGACTTCTAGTAAAAAAACTTACCTCCCTGCATTACTGATTCGTTCCAGAATGTCACAACTCTCGTATGCCCTCTCGTCATTTCTTTTCTCATTATTATTACCATAATAGGATAAAACCAAATATAATGATCAATGAGCCTCTAGTCATGGACAATTACGTCCTGTATCGGCAATTTGACTATTCCAGAGGCCATCTTGTTCTTTTTATCGTAACAACTCCTAACTACGTCACACTTTATAACTGCCTTGCCTATGGGACTTATGGTAACGCCATGTTTTTTGGACTTTTAGGGAAGAAAAAAAATCAAAGTAATATGTAGAAAAAACAGTGCACCACTCAACTTGTGACTAAGTTCGATAAGTATGTCTGGAAAGCTAATTAAAAATGTATAAGTTCTTTCAGCCTCTTTTACCTGAAAACTTCCAGTTTGTTTGACGGCGCACCTATAGTATCCAAATCCGAAATTTAAAGCGTGGAATTGGGTGCAAGAGCATTCATATCCTAATTGTCACCATATCAAGTTTTCTTAATACACAGAAGGCTAAGCAGTCGGGGATCCCAAGGCCTACTTTTAACAGCTGGGCGTTTATTTGAAAAACTGGATTGTTCTTTGTGTTAGTGTAACACAGTGTTCTTTGAAATAATGTCAGAAAGTGACTCGCAATTCAATTTCACTATTGCAGTTCTTCAACGACTTTCGTTTATTTCACTTAGGCACAAACAGTTAGTAAAATGTTTGTATGTGGTTGAATATGAAAGAATCCCCAGTGAACATGCAGTGTAGAATCAAGCACATGGGTTAAGCATCAGTAATTTTGAAAGATGGCAGCAATATCCGAAATTCATGAGTCGCACTTTGTTGGGCCTATAAAGACAGTGCAAGTTTACCCTCTCATTCTAGAACAACGGCCCGGTGAACTCACAACATCTTAATGCGCACGTGTCCAGAATATCTAGTCAGATCCGACGGCAACGTGGCGAAGGAGAGAGATTGTACATGTGCACACAAAAGGAAACGCGTAGGCGCCAAACCCGGCTTTCGGAGCTTAAATGCCGTGCTGGAAAAGAGTTCTTTAAACAGGCCAGCGCAGCAGCTTCACCAACGATGTTCTAAACCCCACGTTTACGCTTGACGCTTTTACGGCTGTGCGTAAGAACTCACGCCACATGGTTTCATTCACACTCAAAAAAGAAAACTACGCAAGGAAACGCTTTCAGAATGAGTGCTTGGACCGTCGTTGCTGGCCGCCTGAATGCGCCGGAAATGAAGTTCGTCTGCAGCGTTTTTCATTCACTACATGGGTCTTGCGCTTCATGTCCCGCGCAGTTTTTATAAAGCCGTGTGTCTCGATGCTTTGTTTCGGCTGCTGCAACATGTTACCGCTGTGTGGACCACGAGCCTGCTTCTGGTTTTCAAGAGCTTTATCTTTATATACGAAATTGTGACAGGCTACTTTATGCGTCCACCTAAGAGGCCTCGGAGGCAAACACTAGCTACGGTCTCTTTTCTCCGCTCTTTATAGGTTCTACACTGACCGTTATCGGGCCCCCACATAGTATTCTGTGGGCCTAACGAATTCTCGCACGACCTCTTGGATAGGATGCCTTGCTGTCCATCTCCTCCTCACGTGGTTTTTAAACTGCCTCCGTGACCGGCTCACCTTCGACCAAGCGACGATCTCATGTGAAGACGTCACCGCATTGCAACAGCTTGCAGTACGTCATGATGTCGACAATATCACGACTTACCAGTGAAAGTATCACGTGTTCATAACCTGCATCACCCATACTGTCACCACAGACACCGACAGTCATGTTCACGCTTAACGAGTCGTCTTATAATAATAATAAGAAATACCATGGTAATTCTGCGTCCGAAAACCAGATATCATTATGAAAAAAGCCGTAGTGGAGGGCACCGGAAATTTCGACGATCTGGCGTCTTTTAACACGCACAGACATCCCATAATACACGAGCGTGTGCGATTTCACCTTCATTGGCCACGACCAGGTGTCGAATCTGCGCTCTTCAGGTCAGCAGTGAAGCATCCTAGTCACTGATCCACCGAGGTGGACATATGAGGCATCCAGAGTTTTGCTTTACTAAAAAGCACCGTTGTAATGTTCGAGGGAGGAGAGCACACGCAGTCACAACGTAGCATAGAGCCGTATCTTATGCTGCACTGCACAGCTATAGAGAGTATCACTTCTTTCCATTATTTCGTCAAGTTCCCTAAAGAGAGTATCACTTCTAGACGACCACACGTAGGACCTGTTTCGTGGAAACACCATTCGAAAAATATTAACTCTGAGCTCGTGTTGCGGTAAGTGACGGAATTACCAAATCGTATGATACCAAACAGCGCACAGTTCCACTGTCTTCATAAAAGCAGTTGTAGGGTTGACTTCGTTTTACCACATGATGAAAGGAAAAAAAACTGTCCAAACAACCTATCGTTGTGAAAGGTAAATGACCCACACAAACAAAGACATCAAGACACCAGAAATGGGGGTGTTTTGTTCTCTTGGGGTGCTATGCAGAATGGCCTGAGCTTGGTGAAACTCGAGAGCTTTTCAAGTTTTCGTACCCGTTCCCCTTATTTCTGAACAAGCTAACGCTACGAAAAGGCCAAATCTATCCCTCAACGCGCACTGCGTGTCATTAGTTACGGTGGAACGGGGCGTCAGCGCGAAGCCGGCCGACAAATATGGGTGGCGTCTTTAAACCAGAGGCATCTTCTTTCATTTATTTGTTAATTCACGAAGTGCAGAAGGGCACCCATGCATGAAACTTTTACTAACGAAGTTCTTCTAGGTATAGGCACCTTATGTTTATTTTATTTGTTTAAGGTCTGCGCAAACCATCTTTTAGAAGAATCAGCACTGTGAGATTAGTGCCGGCTGAGTACCCTACCACACCGCAGCCGAAGCTAATCGCTAAGGCCACGTGTACAGTCATCATAACCAGACTGCATATTCTAGCGGGATATTTAAGCGGCAAAGGCTTTTAAAGATTTCGTTCCCCTGTTGATGGGTTCGTCTTTACGAGCGCGTGTGCCGGCCGATTGCTAAATGGCTTGATAATTCACGTGGCTAAATAAGTGTATGCCTGCTATGACCAAGCTATTGAAGCCAAGTCATGCTGCGACCGAGCTAATTGAGCCAATCTTCCTAAGGGCGAAATAACGAAGCTGTACGTGCAAAGATTGAACCGAACTAATTAGGACCGGGGTAACAACAGCGCCAAATCAGGGGCGCTCTAACCAAATCCAAGCTAAACAAAACCCCACTTACGAAGACCGGTGTAAATTGGAACTATGTACATTAGCAGCACACTAACTTGGAGTGTGTTAGCTAAACGTGGAATATCTAACTTTGTAGAGACTAAGTCATTTTCTGTTAAGACAGAAACTACTCAATATTATGTTAACTAAGGCCTAAGTAACCATACCGTGTAAATTGAGAGTGAACGGATGTGTATTCAATCCGAAGCAAAACCGAGCAGATTGAGAATGAGCTCCCCTAAAGACCTTGCCTAAGTAATGCAAGCTGATCAAATTCTTTTATATGCAACACTTCTGCATGGCATCCACCGCATGAAACGCTTGACTGCCATATCAAAATTACGATAGTCACAAGTTAAGCTACGGCTTTCTTAAAATCAAAGAACTTGTACACGAGTTCACACGTCAGTCATTTCGATTCGTTGACCCACTTGGTGGAAATCACGTCCGCTGACCACGTTTGCTTTTGGCGAAAAGTCGTGCAAATTCCTCAGGGCCAGCGAGAGTCTCGATTCACCTGTCAGCTAGTTAGCACGCACTAAGCAAACAGGCATGAAG
Organism: Rhipicephalus annulatus; assembly: GCA_013436015.1. NCBI lineage: Eukaryota > Metazoa > Arthropoda > Arachnida > Ixodida > Ixodidae > Rhipicephalus > Rhipicephalus annulatus. The sequence continues at coordinate 4,218 of WOVY01008525.1, read as the reverse complement.
AACGACACGTTACATCATCATGTCTGCACAATGTCTACCATTTTGTGCCAGAGTGCTCACGACATACCCCCTCGCTACGACGCAACTATTCCGAGGGCATTTCCGCCGACAAGTGTTGCTATTTACTTTTTTTGTGAAGACAATGCTTTTGCTGATTGCTAGAGTCCTCAGATGTGCGCTGCAAGCAGATTTAACGGGTGCATTGTTTATCGGTAAAATTTGACTGAAGTGAAACAAACTGCACGAAAGTAATGCATTAGTGTGCTTGCTGCCTTCGGGACCGCGAGTTTGCTGTAGCAGGTAGAACTTAACAATTCGCTGAGAAGAGGACATATGCCAGCGAGCATACCTCTGGGAGGAGTTATGTACACTTCAAAAGGAGGCATAGTGGGACATCCCCACTGGCGGTGCTGCACAGTTGACATGTTTGCTGAGTGGCACCACTGACGCGTTTGCACGCGGTTGTATCTAAGTAAACCACCTCAAATGCCGCTCATGCGTTTGCGATGCCATGACATTTTAGTGACTGCTTTACGAAAACCACGTGGGGTGTGCTTGCGTCAAACTTGGGCACAACTTGGTAATCTCGGGTGCAAACTTGAGTGCCTGAGAAGCTAGGGTCATCCTGGGAAGCTTCCATGATCTCTTCTTTTTCATCCCTGTTAGCATATTTCAGTTCTAATATGACACGATATTGCTAAACATTATGTCACGTTCACTTCCGTGGTACAGTGGTCACGGCGCCCATCTGCGGACCCGAAAGTCTCAGATTGTACACTGGACTCTGCCGTTGCATTTCAATGAAATCCAAAGGCTACAAAAATCGTAACATGTTCATCCTTCCTAAAAACACCAGAAGGCCGAAATTTCAAAGCTCTGCTGTGCAGCTTACCACATAAGCATATTATGGTGTGAGAACCTAAATGGTGAGGCAATATTTTCAGTAGTAGTATAATTGATATTCTTCTACAAAATGTTGAGCACCTGTGACTGCTTTCTAACTCTGACCTCTGTGTATTGTTTGCCTTGTTATTGTCATTACCATGGAGTGACAACTCACGCAAAACGTCATGTTGATAACTTAAAATAAAACACATGAAAAGAAACATATCCACATATGGTCATTTCTTCATATAAAACCACAGTGGAAGGTTTCAGTCCTTAGCAATCAGAAGACGCTTCAATGAATATCAAACGCGTCGTTTGCAATCATATTTCCGGTTTCATTTTGCATTTATTTTATTTCTTCTCACATAACTTAAGTTATAGCTACATAAAGAGACATCACCATAAACTGAACATATTTGCTTTGCAAGACTGCAACGGTCTTGTTTTTTTTAGAAAACCCTTGAAGTTTTGAATAATTTTTCAAAGATGTATGGTCTTTACATTACACCGAATTTCTGTTCCATGTTGACAATTTTTCATATTCTTATTCACTGTTTCTTGTTTAGTTACTCTTCTCTATATCCAGCACCTTAGTCCTGCTATAGCTCTTGAAAGCTCCATTGAGTTAGAATAATGAAAACAAATAAATGTTTAATTAAAACATACACAGACACCAATACAGAATACCAAAAAAAGAAAAGTAAAAGTAAACCAGGGCAATTACAACGAGTGGGATGCGGGGAGACGCTTGCAAGTTGAAAGCACTTCATTGGACGTGGTTTTCATTCAGTGAAAGGAAGCAAATGGGGCTACGGTGGAGTGGTCCGGAAAACACGAGAAAGTGGTTAACGACAATGAGAACCTAAATACCCAAGAAGGGAACCGTAAGGCATGGCTGACACCACGGGCGGTCCTTTTTCCCTTTTATTTTTTTCCCCTTTTAACAGGAGCACTCGTAGGGTAATGATGAAGATAATGAAAGAGAAAAAAGGTAAAGGAAAGCCGCAGTACCCACGTACTTTACTGCGAAACGCCCACGCTCCTCTCTGCCTACCCTTCTCCCTGCTCATCTAGGGTACAAAAGAGGCCACTGGTGCCCCTTGAAGAGCCGGGGAGACAAACTCTGAAACCCTGTCATCCACGGCCTCAGTTCCTCTGTCTCCCCTTTTGCCCGTGTATTCGTGGCCATATATACATACGAGGCAAATCCTGCCACCGGGAAGAACAAGTACAACCGAGTCTTCGAGCATCGCATCTGTATTTCTTCTTCAAATATCGCCGTACAACTAAGCGACACTAAAGGTAAGTGCATTTGTTATAAGCACTGTGCACTGACTACAAAGGAGGTGCTTTACTCGCACTGCCCCGATCCAAGTTCGCGGACGTTGCCCGCTAGAGGCACGCAGAAAACAGACATAAGTTAGACTCGAGCACGCGTTCCTTGTGTCTCCTGGTCACACTCATGCAGGGAAGGGAAACGCCCTTATGAAAAAATTCATTGTACTTTTACAAACAGACTAATGTCATTCGACATCACAATCCTTGAACTGTCTAATGTTAGTCTAATGTGCTTTCCTAATGCGTACCTAATGTGAGTCTAGTAATAATTGGCCACCGTTAGTCTATAGGGTTATGACATTAGAGTTTCTGATCACTATAGTCTAGCGTAAGTCTATAGAGTTATGACATTAGAGTTTCTGATGGACTATAGTCTAGCGTAAGTCTATAGAGGCTCGACATGAGAGTTTCTGATGACGATTGGCTAGCGTTAGTCCATAGAGTCCCGACATCCGAGTTTCTGATGGCCGTTGTCTAGTGAAGGGCTATCGAGCATATGCATTAGGTTGACATCAAACATCGCGTTGTAGACTAAGGTCCTGTGCCATCAACAGAACATTTGCTGAAAAGCAGATCAATAAATCGCTTCATTAATAATATGAAAGTGTGCACAAATTACAGCATTGTAAAGGAAGTACTATCAGACCACTTCCACAACATACAGATAATAGTTTTTTACACGTCAGAATCTTTCGGAGCCGATAAATACTCCTACAACTATATAATGCCTGCATTTGGAAACACGCATTACATTGTCAAGTAATTCAGTTCAGATAGGACAATAAATGGAGCTAGTTTGTTCTTGTTTACAATTCTTGCGAAAGTCCAGTTTTATATGTACAATCAACAAAGAAACACCAAATGAGACATTTTCAGGAATAACTGCATTTGTATTTAATTTTCGACTTTGCACAGATGATAGGGTCTTTTGTAGCACCGTCGTGGTGGCACCGCTGCTGTATTTAAAACCTGCAAGAGAGAACATAAAATCTTAGATGGCACTGAAGCATACATTTTAGCGCAGCACATGAATAGACATTACAATTGATGATTTATGCCTTTTTAAATAGTGATATACATTTATCCGTTATAATAAATAATTCCTCTGGATTCAATGTCAAACCACATAGCCTTAACTTCATGCTGCCTGTTGAAAAAAAACTAACCACTATACATCAGTTTCAGATGGCTGCCGATTGATCAGTAATTGGAGAGAAGCCAGCTATCACGAACAGAGGAATCAGCTGAGTCAGCTTCTCAAAGGCAATATTGCAGGAATAACCTCCTTTCACGATTCCAAAGACACCCAATGTATGACTACGGCATGCAACAGTGCGTCTATATTGCGCAACTTTGTTTTACACAAAGCTTTCACATTAAAATCCCTCTTCTTTAACTGAGAAACTATTGAGGGCTCATGGTCAGAGGTGCAAGGCCATAGGCGAGTGCAGGGTTTTCCTACACTTGGATGGCAGGGAGGTTCCCCACGGCACTCCCCCTTACTTAGTTAAGTAAGCTTCCAATTTTGTAGCCCCTGTCTTAGTTAACAAGTTGTGGGAGAGGGGGGCTGCCCCCACTCTTATGCGCACGCCTATGTGCAACAGGAAATTGAGCAACAAACAGGCACATGAAATGTAGAGCTACGTCTAGGGTTGATACAGCTACACAACTCTAGTGAAAACAAATAAAAATTGTGGTTTTTGTAACCTACCGTATATTACACAGATATGCATGTTGTAACATGTTACAGGTCGTTTCTACACATCTTGCAAGCGAACCATTTATGTACCCTTGATTATTTTTGCATATTATTCAATAGCTGAAAATACATTATTTAGGTACCTGAAGAGGGTGACAAAAGCATTATAAAAAAGGAAATATTTTTACCTAGCTTCATGCTTTAGAGTGCACAGTTGCCCATGTTCACTAGCCAGTATTGCAAATTATGAAATTGATCGCTGGTCAATAATAAGCACAAGAATCTACACTGGG